>CAUYON010051972.1:0-23737 GCA_963573935.1 Arctocebus calabarensis
AATTAGCTTCATAGTAGGGCTGAATACATTGGACACTTTTTCTTCCATTCTTGAGATACTTTGCTAAGAAGAATATGTTCCAGCTTCATCCATGTAAACATGAAAGAGGTAAAGTCTCCATCTTTCTTTAAGGCTGCATAATATTCCATGATATACATGTACCACAATTTATTAATCCATCCGTGGATCGATGGGCACTTGGGCTTCTTCCATGACTTAGCAATTATGAATTGGGCTGCAATGAACATTCTGGTATAGGTATCTTTGTTATAATGTGATTTTTGGTCTTAAGTCAATGAAGTGTAATGGTGAAAAGAACAGATCAAGGGCCACAGTGACTGCCATGGGGCCATGGCTCTGTCCACAATGAGCCATAAGGCTTCAGGAAAATGCTGTCTCTCTGCCTTCAGTGCTGTCTATTAGAGAGATGTGACCCAACTTAAGGGAACCAGGACGTGCACCTGCTGGAGACTGGCAACATGATGGAGTCTCAGTTGGCAAGAGACAACAGAAACAGGGAAGGAAAATGCTTCTGGTGGCTCTTCCCCTAGAAACATTTCCTTGGCTGCTCTGAGTCTGACTAGGCTATTCACCCAGGAATGTCCTCAAATCCTCCAGAACTGCTGACATATTGGCTGGAAATGTTAAGTCCTGGCATAAAACCAACAGCAGAACATTCCTTTACATTTCATCAGTTTAGTCACTTTAATGGTTTATGTGCCCCCAGGAGAGCTGGGCAGCTATTCCTCTTGACACTGGGCAAGTGACCCACATAAAAGATTCCTATTAATAGCTTTGTTTCTGATTACACAAGTATACATACATATTATAGCAACCTAAAGGTATACACAAGAAAATTTAAATCACTCATAATCACACCACCTAAAAACATCATAACAGTCAGAGGTTAAGGTCTTTCCTTCCACGCTTTTTCATGTGGTTTTATACAAGTGGGATATCATATTATCCCACTGAACACAACACAACCACTTCTCCATATGCTTAAAAATGCTTCTAAGTGGCTCGGCGCCTGTGGCTCAGAGGGCTAAGGCGCCAGCCACGTACACCTGAACTGGCGGGTTCGAATCCGGCCCGGGCCCGCCAAATAACAATGACGGCTGCAACCAAAAAATGGCCAGGCATTGTGGCAGGCGCCAGCTACCTGGGAGGCGGAGGCAAGAGGCTCGCTTGAGCCCAGAAATTGGAGGTTGCTGTGAGCTGTGATCTCACAGCACTCTATCCAGGGTGACAGCTTGAGGCTCTGTCTCAAAAAAAAAAAAAAAAATGCTTCTAAGCAATGCAAGCAACACAAATGATCATTTCCGTTCTTTTACCATTGAGCATTTAGACTATTTCTAAATTTTTTCCTTATAAATACCACAGTAAAATCTTCAACAGTAAATAGTCATTTGGACAACGTTCCCAGAAGTTGAACAGCTGACCAAAGGGCCTTGATGCATGTGTCTTCATAAACTTCCAGGACATCTCTGCCACTTACACACCCATGAGCAGAGCTGGAAAGTTCTCATTATGCCATTTTGTAGTCAGCCCTGGATATTTCTTGCTTAAAAATAAATACAATCACTGATGGGGGAAATGATATTTCTCTTAATTTGTAGTTTTTTGACTACAAGTGAAGTTGAACGTTTTCCAGAGTTTCAGGCGTATTTCCCATCTCTTTTTGTCAGCTGCCCTCTACCCAAATAGGCCTCTTTAGGTAAGGAAGGCATGATCAGAGGATTCCTTACAGACACAGGAAATCTTCCCGTGATCCACTTGTGTGTCCGTGAGCCCTCGCTGGGTGCAGCAAGTCAGACAGGTGCATATTAGACAGGTGTATCCACCTGACCAAGCTGGGGTCAATTTTTTATTCATTTTTGAGATTCCTCAAGACATTATAGTGCCTTTCAAACAAAAAGTATTTTCTGCTTTCTGTTACCACTATAAGGTAATGGTCCCGAAAGCTAATTTTCTCAGGTCATTTTCTCTCTCCATATGGAAACATCGCTCTTTTCTAAAGCAGAGGACATAGGAGAGTTTCTCTTGCTTCTCTCGTCTTCTTTTACCCCGAGGCACAGGATTTCTTGTAAACAACCCAGAAGTAATCAGTGCACATAAACAGGAAGAATTTATTGTGAGCAGGATCCTTGCTAGTGTTGCTGGATTTTGCAAACAAAAAGACAGTTTATGCATAGTTTTGTTTGAATTTCAGATAAGACCCCCCTCAAAAAAATCCTCTATTTTTAGTAGAAGTATATCCCAAATGCTAGGTGGGATATACTTATGTTAAAAAGTATTCATTGTTTATTTGAAATTCAAATGTAAGTAGGTATCCTGTATTTTATTTATTTTTTTATTTTTTGGCCAATCAAGAGCCCAAGTTCTGGGGGCCTGGGGAGAAGTTGGGCAGACTAATTGCATTCTATTCTGAAAACAGCCACATGCTTGTCTCTTTGGCAAATCTATCACGGACCATGCCTAATCCAGGGCAGAAAGAGATTCCATTAGAAACCAAAGAAGCTTTAAGGGAAGGAAGCTGAAGTCTGCATTATGTTTTCAGTAACTAACCAATAGGCACAGCAGCATGTGGAGTTGAAGAGGCGTGATCCTGGACTTATTCCCCGTCTTTCTAACGATAACAGATAATCCCACTTATCGTTCTAATGATCACAGGCACATCCCTATGAGAAGTTAGGTGCTGCCTGTGTAGGAGGGCTGATTGACTCCCTCACTCCCTGTCGTCAGGTCATGTTTTTCCAGGCACTCAAAGTCATCTCTGCCTTACTCTGGATGCTTCTGAATAGGCAATTGCTTAGTGACAACACAGATACAAACAGACCTGCATAATTGGCGAAAATTAATTGTACATCAGGAGAGATGGCTTCGCTATTTGCTGAAGATTTCTCATCCATCAAGCAGACCACCCACTAATACGTTCCCCATTCCAAGTATCTAAGTAAGATAATTTCTACTCTCTGCCAAGAGAGCCAAAATGTTCAATAATATTACAAGTTCACCTACCAGGTCAGCTCTTCCACTTTAAAGGCACAGAAAACCATTTCCTGAACAGGGGTTCATTCCTGATTAATTAGATGATTAAATAAACTCCAGGTGCAGTCCAGAGGCACCTCTGTCTTTCCTCTTAGCACCCCCTGAATATGCAAGTTGCTGCAGACACCCCAGGCGAGGGAGGCCATTGTAGCTTTTGGAATGTCCACCAGCAAAGGACATTCGCAAAAAAAAAAAAAAAAAAAAACAACAAAAAGTTCCAACATGCTAACTGGAGAAAGGGCATTTCAGAGAACACAAAATGCCTAAGAAAGCGTCGCGAGGGACTCCAACCTCCTCTGCTTCACTTACATGGTCGTAAATGACCAGGCCGAGGAAGAAGAAGACAGAAGAACTGGACCCGCACCAGGGCTCCTGTCCGACTGATAGGATTAACTTACTCAGCACCTGGCTCGCTTTCTCCTGGAGGCATTGCTGCCCTGCCAGCTATACAAATAGATCTGCATAAGTGGTGAAAATTAAATGTACATCAGAAGGGCTCACGTCTGACTGATAGTATTAACTTATTCAGCATCTGGCTCACTTTCCCCATGAGGCACTGCTGCCCTCAAGACCGCTGTCTCTCAAAGTGTGAAGACCACCCATTGCAGAGCCATGGTAGGGGCTCCCAAAATGCCGATTCCTGGACCCACTCTAGAGCTACTAAATTAGAATATTTGGGAGAGAGGTTGAGGAATCTGCATTGTACAAGCTGTACCCCCACACATTCACCCCAAGATAATTCTGACATAGACTAAGTTTTGAAAATTAATATTCCAGACTGCCTAACCAGAAGTTAGTTCAGGTACTTCCTCTGAACCTAATATACTTGAGTCCAGCTCCTACCGTGCAATTTGGTGTCTCATGGCCATAGACAGGGATATTCCTCACCCTTGGTTATCTCTGCCCTCCTGTGGACACAGATGCTTCCCTTTCCAAAGACACCGTGGGGAAGACAAAGGAATTGAAGAGTAGAAGGTGAAAAGTAATTGAATTGCCTTGACAGAAACCATCAATCAGTTTCACCAACTAAAAATCTTCTCTTTTTTTAAAAGGGGCCGTGAGCTATCACAAGTGAAATAGATAAGGAAATGCAATCTCCAGCAGAGGAAGTGAGAGAAAAATAAATTCCCCGGAGCCAAGGCATTCTCTTGCCTCCCCAAAGTCTGTAAACGTCTCCCACTTCTTCTCTCGTCCTAGGAGCTGGTCTCCAGGAAACAAAATATGGTTAACAACCATGAAAACTTTTGGTTGCTACAATCAAGGGGGTTGTAGATATTGCCAGTATTTGCAATGTAAACAACAAATAAAAATAAGCAGCTTTCTTTTGTCCAAGGCCATGTAAATGAAAGGACGTGTGGTGCTAAGATGGCTCAAGTGATGCTAAATTTCCATATAGACATTTCTTAATTTAGGGTTTTCTTACTTTTCAGGATGTAAACAACAGACACCAAGCCCAAATTAATCACTAGAGAGAACAACGAAAAAATAAAAAGACGATTACAGGCCTAGAGGTTTAGGTTCTGCTGTCTTTGTTACAAGAAGGTCAAGAGAGCTGGGATTTACTTAGGATGCAAGGTCCACACCCAGCTTCAGTGGGAGAGTTTCTCAGTCACTCTTTCTAAGGTCCTGAGGGGCTCAGGGGATTCCCCACTTTCCACCACCTGCTGGCTCCCGCCCCACCCCAGGAAGGTCACAGAAACCTTGGAATCAGGGCCAAAGGAGACCAGAGCTTCCTGCTCCACAGACAAAACGCCATTACATCAGCCTTGGGGCAGCACCTCTGTCCCCAGTGCTGGTGTTTTAATGCCTCAGCTGAGGCTTGTTAGACACTGAATGCTGGCCTCCAGCTAGAACTGTTGTTCCATCTGCTAGTCAGTCCATCCAACTTGCAAGGCCAAGGTCACCTGTAGCTGTGAGAGTGCCCAAGAGAGAAAAACATCTGGAAGTCCAATTTCTGTCCTGAAAGGAAGATGTAGAGAAGGGAAGAGATTCCCCAACATAGTTAAGGGGCACGGGAGCTAAGCAACCAAGTAGGGAGAAGAAGCGAGAGGGAAGAGAGGCACAGGAGAAAGCCACCCAGGGGAAGCCTCACTCATGTCCTTGGACATCTGTGTCTTCGGTATAGACCACATTAAGTTTACACCTGATCTTCCTCTCTCTTTAGAAAGACGACACAATTAAATGAATGGAAGCCACAGAGCAGACTATATAGGGCGACTCTATCTCCAGTTTTCCATGAGTAACCCTAGGAAAGGACCCCAACCTCTAAACGTCTTAACTTTTTCCAACAGTAAATGAGCCAAATTAAATAAACTTCAGGGCTAACATTCTCCCATTCGGGCACAGTGACAGCCTCTGACTTGGATATCCTGAGTGATCACTTATCCTTTGTGAGCTGGAGAGGGTGGCTGTTCCCAGTATTTACAGAAAGAATTCTGTTCTAGCCCAAGAAATTTCCCCAAGATGAGCTTCAAGGGCAGCACATTCCAAATGCCCATGGAATACGAACGTTCACTAAATAAGGAACTAATTCATCTGCCCAGAAAAGGTATCTCTTTGTCCCTCAAACTTTGAAAACAAAAAATATTTCTCCTAAAATATATTAAACTATTTTTTGACAATACAGAAATTCTCATACATGGGAGAAAATTTAGAAAATGCTGGTAAGTACAATGAAACACTAAAAATCATTTATCACCCAGAGGTGACCACCATCTAAAAAATCTTCACGATCTTTTTAATATCTGTACTAGATACACAGACGCAAGTAGGGATGAAAACATAACACACTCATATGTCTACTCACCTACACATTTTTTCAATTGGATTTTTAAGCCTGATTTTCCATAGCAATAAAGTGTAAACACAGGCCGTGTCATGAAACCTTCTCCTCTAACAGTGGTTCTCTACCAAATTTCCTTTAGCTACCAGAGATCAAATGGGTGAAGTGCCAAGTTTCCAGGAACCAAAGTACAAAGGACTATTAGGACTTAGGACTCTTTTTTTTGGTTAGAAAAAAAAATGTGTTAATTATTCAAATTATTTCAAAGTCAGGCACACCAGTTATCTTGCAAACCTCTGGTAAGCTTTGGTGCTTAGGATAAGGAGAGGAATTACAAATCGCCACTTAAAAATTGGCTGAATGTTGGCTGGACTTAAAAGGGCCAATACATCTTATTCTGAGACAGCTGTGGCTGAAATGTTATCTTTAGGAGGGGTTTCTTCAGGCTTCACTAAAATCATATATGAGAAAGAATGTGTGTGTGCGCGTGCACCTGTGTGTGAAGGTGTGTCTTTCCGCACGTACCCTGCTGTTTCATAATATTTAACAGTTTTCAAGGGCATCATTTATCTGCCATCTGTCTCCAGCCCTGCAGCCTCTTCTGCCCCAAATCATGACGATGACGATGAAGGGCCTGAGCTTGTCTTGCTCAGAACTGTCCCTACAGTGCCAGGCACAAGGGTTGGCATGCAGTAGGCACTGCACCTTTTTGAAATGAACCAGGAAAGCCAATGGGCAGCGTCTACACACATCCACACAGAACATTTTATGCAAACTTACAGGGAGTTCATGATCTAAAGAAGATTAAGAGCCTGATTCTATAATATCCTATCTTATGAACAGACCCAAATGTATTTCTCCAAAGGCCTACTTTAAGGACATAAAGATCAAAGGTCGGTAAGCATTTTTGGTGAAGATCCAGAAAGAAAGTCGTTAAGACTTTGTGGCTCATTCCGTCTTTGCTAGACTACTCAACTCTGTCACTGTAACACGAAGGCGGCCACAGACAATACATAGATGAGTTGGCATGTCTGTCTTCCAATAAAACTTTATTTACAATGTCAGTCAGCAAACCAGATTTGGCCTGGAGGTTGTACTTTGCTGACTCCTGATACAAACTATTAAAAGCAGGCATTTTAAGGTTCCTTTAAAAGTCCTTTTTGTCATCACTGGCCCTCAGAGAATGGTTCCAAAGCCTTTCTGCTCACTAAGAATTGCCTAGGTTCACCAAGGATTAGCACTCTGTAAGGACCATAGGAAATAGCCCTTTTCTGGAGGAGAGAAGGAAGGTCATCACCAAGTGCACTCTGCCACAAAGGACCTGCAAGAAGCTGATGCACCTGAACTCTTTAAAGTAGAAAAGAAGCCCCCTGGTAGTATAGTCCACGAGGCTATAGCAGCCAAGCCAAGGTCCTGACGAACATTCAAGGGTTGAGTGGGCTTACTTCTAATCTGCATGGGTTTATGAATAAGGAACAATTAGCATATTATTGAGATGCAAATAATTTATAATTATGTAAATGTAACCAAATTGTCTCTAAATGTTTGTTTTCTTAATTAGCTAAATATTTCCCCAGCAATATTTTCATGCTATTCATCTACTCAAGAAAACAGCTCAGACTAGTGCTAAAGTAAATTTCACCAAACCTATCCACAGAGCTAAGGAAAAAATCTGCAAAGGAAGGGGTCCCAGTGAAATAACAACGGACACTCCCCCCACCTAGGTGTTCTCCATGGAAAAGGACACAAGTCTACATGGCCTGGTGGAGACCACTGCTGCAGAGGTCTGAGTTGGGGGTGGCAGGAGAGCCTGGAAGGAAAACTCACTGGTACTACCGAGGGAGGCACAACGGCCTGCTGCTGGTCTGGCCACCACTTCCCTACTCGGCAGACCAGCAAAAATGATTCAGACATGGGATACATCTGTTTCCCTGCCAGGCTTAACAGGGAAGAAAGCTGTGAGTCCCAGCAGTTTCCTCTTTTAAAGCAAGCATTCTGTGCTGTGGGTGTTCGTGTGGAGGGGAAGAATCCGCACACGTATGTTCCTGCCCGCATGCGATTATGACCAGGGTCTGGGGAATTAGTATGGCATTTCCTCCAATCCTTTTCTAGGGACTGTCAACCTAAGCAATGGGTGCGGGCAGGCTGGGGCACAGACAGGGCCCCCTAGATTGCTGGCATGATCCCCAAAGGCATCCTGCCTTTCCAGCGAGGCACAAACCAGGGTGACACGGGGAAATCCCACTGCACGCTCTTGGCACTTTCCCCTCTTCCCATCTCTTTGGGATTCTCTCTTTTCCTTTTTCTCAGAGGAAGTGACACGGGGGACTCTGTGTGTCACTGCACAGACAGCAGGAAAGAGGGGCTCTAGGGGACCGAGAACGCGCCGTGAAGCAGCTGCTCTCTGCCCACACAGGCTGATGCCCAGCCCGCCATTTCCTGGTACTATGCCCTTGGAGATGTCCCTTGAAACCACCCCAGGGGTCAGGTTCCATGTTTACCGAATGGGGATGACAATATTATCCACTCTCGGGATGGTGTGGAGAGGAGATGGGATGTGCACAGGACCTGTGTGGCACAGAACACACACGACACAAACCACGTTTCTACAGCTTCCCCAGTGAACTTGTACTCCACCTACAAACACAGAAAAGAAAGGCTAACGTGCACCTCTCGCCTCTGCTCCATTCTGAAATCCAAAAGGGCAGAGGCCCGTGGGGTGGGAGAAAATACTAGATCATGGTAACATTTGGTACAGAATTTTAACATTCCATTAAACCCGCTTCTCTGCGTCAGCAGAGTAGAACCATGTCTTGGCTCTAAAGCAAACATTTTTTAAAATTCCACAATCACACTGCCATTTTCGCCTTTCAGAAAGGATCACTTGCTGTTAAGGATAATAGAGGCTTTCCATCAATAAAAGGAGGGGGCAGGTGCCCTTTAAGAGAGTTTGCGTATATAGCTGTGGAATACAAAGTCACTTTCTCGTCTTTTTCTTTGTTTTGTTTCTTTCTTTTTTTAAAGTAGATTTAGACTTCTAATTTGGTTTAGTCAGGCTAACACTGATACCCGTTTTCCCCTCCCCAAAAATGTTGCTACCAGGGAGATGGGAATAAAGTAGATCCCCAGCACCCCTGAAGCATGCTGGCTGCTTCTTTATTATCCAGAAGACTATGATTGATGGATGGATGATAAGTAAACAGATGATATACATATACATATACACACAGGGTGCCAGAAACATGTATATGCATTTTAAGAAAGGAAAAACACCGTGTTAAATTTGTAGTATTTCAAGTCACGTTTGACTTTGGCAATAACAAGAGATGCTCAACATGACTTACAGATTGAGTATTACGATTTTAATACAGTTTTTTTCCTTCCTTAAAATATGTGTACATTTTTTGGCACCCTCTGTACTTGTATAAATACATACGTGTACCAATGCTATTTCAGGAAGTCATTATGCTTCCATTTGCAGGATGAATTTTTTTTTTTTCAAAAACTGTACATATAAGACTTTTAGAAATTCCCCTGGAAAAATTAAACTGAATGGCTTCTTGAAACAGCATCAGACAGCTACCTGCTGGAGTGAACAGGCACCACTCTCTCATACACGGAGTTATCCATTAACACAAGACAGGTAGGAAGGGAAGTGACCAAGAGGAAAACTGGTCTCTGGGATTGAAAACAAACAAACAAAAAAACCCAATGAATTAATCCATTAGAGTGCAGGTCCCAGCAAGGGAAACACATTTCTTTCTCTCCCATTTTTGATTGCATTGGAGGCCACTGCATTCTCAAAGGATGGTTTTCTCTAAGAAATCAGACAGGCATAAGCCAAGAGATACAGCTGATTTAGCAAGGGCTCCTCCTGGATTCCTAGCGCAGCCGGGCTCAATTCTCCAGCCCTCTGCTTCCTGACACAGAAGCCCGGGGTCAGAAGGGAGGCTGATAGGCAAAGGTGTCTATGCCAGCCTGAGGATGCTTGGAGCTAACAGAGCAAAGAAAAATTGGTTCTGAGACAGCGGGAATCAAAGAAATTAGAAACCAAATGGAGTGGGACTTTACAAGATGAATGTGGGGCCAGAGAAGGCCTCCGCTGGGTGGGGTCCTAAGATGTGACAGGGCAGAGCAGAAATGTCTACCAGGCTGGGAGAATCCTTTGCCATATTGTTCCCACCAAGGGACCACAGAGGACACACAGAGAATGCCTTGGTTCCAGAAGGGAGCAACGTGGCTACAGGGGTTAAAGTCAAAAACGGCTCACTGAAGATAAAGGCTTCACCAGTACGGATTCTGCTACCGTGTTGAGATACGTACCATCCTCTAAGGAAAGGAAAAGGACCACAGGGCTGGGGGATGGACGGGCAGCAGTCCTCGGTGGAGCTGCGGCCGTGTGCGCAGGCTGGCAGAAGCCTGTGCCTGGCGGGATGGTGGAAGGCGCAAAGTGAGCCCAGCCCCAGTGAAAGATCTTTCCCAGTGGGTCTCAAACTTGAGCATGCAAAAAACAAACCAAACAATACCCCCCGAACCCACAAAATATATTTGGGAAGCTTGAGCAAAGTGCAGATTGTGGTAGAGCCGGGCAGAGCTTGGGAGACTGCAGGTGTGGCTGGCACTCTGGGTCACTTCAGAGGACGAAGACGGTCCAGGAAGGCACAGTGGAAACCCAGTAACAATGGACTCCCAAGCTGGGCTCCCCAGGGCCTGGAGGTCTTGCTGTTTACAGGGAATCTTCACTTTACTCACCTGGCCCTAAATGGAGCAGACTGCCTTTGTCAGGCATGTGCCCCTCTGGTCATCTCCTACAGGATGACAGGGCCCATCATCTCCCTGTTACCAAACCAGGAGTAACACAGGAGCAAGTGTCAGTGTGTGGAACCCACTTGGACAAACCCTGTTTGGGGAGGACCCAAGGGAGAGCCTTGCCCCCGAGACGCTGGGTGAACAAGCAGGGCACAACCTGAGATG
Organism: Arctocebus calabarensis; assembly: GCA_963573935.1. Classification (NCBI taxonomy): domain Eukaryota; kingdom Metazoa; phylum Chordata; class Mammalia; order Primates; family Lorisidae; genus Arctocebus; species Arctocebus calabarensis. Next base: position 10,808 of record CAUYON010051972.1, read on the forward strand.
TCCGCTCATGAGGTTCCCACATCCAGCCCAAAGCACACGAGCAGGAACGTGGCATCCTGCCCAGACATGGCTGCCTGGCACAACTGCTCAACTTATCACAGTATGGTTAATAAAATAAACCACCTAAAGTGGCAAGTTCTGACCTCCCCACCAGCATGGTATGCCAATAGTCCCTCGTATCTGCAGAGAAGCCAGGCCTTAGTTCAGCCGAGCTCACAGCATCGCCCATGCCAGAGGCAGGCAGTGGGGGTGGGCTGCAGCGCGCAGTGTGCCTGCTGCCATGGCAACCCAGCAGCTAACTGGGAGGGGGAAGAAGGTGCTTGGCCTAATTGAAATCCAAGCAACGTTTCAGCGCAAACCTCAAGGAAGTTAATGCTCAACTTGATATTCTCCTGCCCTCATTCCCCCTTTCCATTCATGTCACTAAATGGCTGGACACCGTCCCTTTCCCCCACCAAATTAAAAACACCCCAAGCCCACAAAAGACCTCAAAGTTGAGACAGTCTATAACCCACCGAGACAAAATGCCCTCCCCCACACCATACTCAGGCCAAAGCAACCTAAAATCCTACGGTTCTGTTAGTCACCTACTCTCCTCGAAAGAAATTCTGTTTGCCCAAAAGATTCTTTTTTTTTGGCAGTTTTTGTCCAGGGCCAGGTTTGAACCCACCACCTCCGATATATGGGGCTGTCGTCCTACTCCTTTGAGACACAGGCACCGCCCCCAAAAGATTCTTAAGAATGCAATCTTAAGAATGGTGGTTTGCCTTCACCACCTCACTGAGGTCACATTTCTTACTTTGCAATATGACTGAGAATCACCTGGGGAGTTTAAAAATGCAGATCCCTGGTCCCATCCACCAGAGAGTTGATTTTGGCAAATCAGGAACAAAACATAAACTTTTGCATTTTTTTTCTAGCACCCCAGGGAATTCGGATCCTGAATAGATGAAGATTCACCCTGTGAGAACTGTGGACCGACAGAGTTAGGCTCTTCCCATCTGTCCATTGTAGGGCAGGCTGAGCCCAGTGAAGACAGACGCCCAGTGGTCTCAGCGCATGAAGCCGCGGGCTGTGAAAGGGCTAGTGGGAGGCTCCTGACACATGATTCTGAACACAACAGACACACGTGGAGAAGGCACCCTGGGAGCCTCCCTCCGAAGGCATCCCTGCTCCAGGGCGCAAGGCAGGACAGGAAGACAAGCGTGCCCAGAACCCAAAAATATTGACCAATGAACTCAATGCTTCCCAAATCAGTCCCCACTAGCTTGACAGACGTCCCAATCCACTACTCCCCGTCAGGCTTGGTGATTGTCTCTATTTACATTTTAGTTTCAAATGCATGTAAATATCCCAAGTCCCAAGTCTTGAGACAAGACCCAAGAAACTCCAGGACGTGACAAAGAAGGAAAGGTCGTTCCTTGGCAGAGGACAAGCAGGACCCAGGTAATGACTGAAGACAAGGGACAAGCATGGCTGTTTTGCAAATTTAAATTTCTGCTAGAGACGCCTCTGTTTCCAGCAAGATTAAAGGTAAATTAAAATCTCCCTCTGCAAACACCTAAAAATGATGGATGAAATGATCAGCCATAAAATGTGTTTTAAATGCAGATAGAAGCTTGCAACAAAGGAAGGAAATCATTAATGACGAGGAAACTATAAACCAGAACCCTAAACACCGACACTGGTTCAGAGGCTGCCTTGAGGGAAATAGGGTCCAGAATGGGGAACTTGGTGTTATTGTCTACATGGGGGCCAGGGTGAGGCTCTGGGCCACGTGAGCAGAAGGTGAAATTCTACAAACACAAGATTCATGAAATTGTGCCCCTGTGCAAACAGATGGATTAGGGAAATAAAATCCATACAGCAGCTCAGAGGGACAAAAAGGCTGCTCGTGCATGTCTGCCTGGTCTCTGAAGGAAAAAAATTGCTTGAAAAATAAAAATTGTTGGGCCTAAACCTTTCATAGGTCTAAGGTCGGAGTTTCCACTTTCTGCTTTGGCTAGAAAAACCACAACATGAACATCACCAAAAAAATTTGTTCCCAGGTAACATGACTCTACTAGGCTCTTACAGAAACAAAGGTAAAACTATGCTAAAAGGGATGCTCCCATGATCTAGGACCCTGAAAACCTTCAAAGAAAAAATGCAGCCACTAGAGAAGGCTGGATGCTAAAAAGTTGCAAAGACTAGGAGAAAACACCACTCTATGCACGAGAGTCAGCCGGCAGCACCCAGGAGGAGAAACATGACCTTTATACAACTATATAAGAGTTACCATTTAAGGGAGGCACCTGTGACTCAGTGAGTAGGGCGCCGGCCCCATATGCCAGAGGTGGCGGGTTCAAGCCCAGCCCTGGCCAAAAACTGCAAAAAAAAAAAAAAAAAAAGAGTTACCATTTAAAAATAGCACAAAAAATGCCTAGCTTATTCAAAACCTCAAAGAAGAAATTAAAACCAGAAGAACCACATATAACAAAGAAAAAACAGACATATTAAAAAGAACCCATTAGAACCACTGAAAGATAAAAACGACAGTCATTTTGGTTAAAAACTCTGCAGATAAATTACATCGTGGGGTTATCAGCTCAGTGACTAACCCAGAGATTTCCAACCGCTGTGCTGCGGCACTCTGGTATGCTGAGAAAATTATTAAAGACCATTAATTAAATCATTTGCATAAGAAGTTCAAAGGACAGTAAGTGTATTCTTTAAACATAATTTAACTGTGCCACCAAAGTTTAACCACAGGTTCAAGTGTTCGGGGGATTTAAAAAAAAAAACTTTGAAAAATACTGGTAAAGAGTTTAACCAGGTGCACCTGACCTAATCGCTGAGCTCTTTAAAAGACAGCACTTGCGTTATGTGGGCTAATCTTATTGGAGTTACATGTTTAGTTACATCTAAAGTAGTTTTGATTTGCATTTCTCTGATGATTAAGGATGGTGAGCATTTTTTCATGTGTCTGTAGGCTATGCGCCTGTCTTCTTCAGAGAAGTTTCTCTTTAAGTCCTTTGCCCATTCAGAGATGTTGGCGTGGATGTGGAGAAAAAGGAACACTTCTACACTGCTGGTGGGAGTGCACACTAATACGTTCCTTTTGGAAGGATGTTTGGAGAATACTTAGAGATCTAAAAATTGACCTGCTATTCGATCCTATAATTCCTTTACTCAGTATATGCCCAGAAGTCCAAAAATCACATTATAACAAAGACATATGTACAGAATAATTGCAGCCCAATTCATAATTGCTAAGTCATGGAAGAAACCCAAGTGCCCATGGATCCACGAATGGATTAATAAATTGTGGTACATGTATACCATGGAATATTACACAGCCTTAAAGAAAGATGGAGACTTCACCTCTTTCATGTTTATTTGGATGGAGCTGGAAAAGTTTTTCTTAGCAAAGTATCTCAAGAATGGAAGAAAAGTATTCAATGTACTCAGTCCTACTACGAAGCTAATTTATAGCTTTCACATGAAGGGTATAACACAACTATAGCACAAGAATATGGGGAAAGGGGCAAGGGAGGGGAGGGGTGAGGTGGGGGTGGAGGGAGGGTAATTGGTGGGGCCACATCTACGGTGCATCTTAGAAGGGAACAGGTGAACCTCACTAAATGCAGAATACAAATGTCTTCATATAATAACTGAGAAAATGCCAGGAAGTCTATGTTAATCAATTTGATGAAAATAGTTCAGATTGTATATGAAACCAGCACATTGTACCCCTTGATTGCACCATTGTACACAGCTATGATTTAATAATAAAGACAAAATAAAATAAACATACACCAAAAAGTAAATAAATAAATAAATAAAATAAAAGCACTTTCTCTGGCTGGTCTCCCAAGACGAAGTAAGAGACTCCCCCAGGGTTAAGACTCAGGCATGTGCATTTGAAAGGGACACCCCCAGGCCCCAGCACTGTCACCCCAGAGTGGCAGCAGTGAAGGGCACCAAAGAACATGTGCTGACTGAAGAGGTCCTGGCATTTGTCCAGATGTCCATTTGGAAGCGTCTGGGATAGTCAGGTTCTCTAGTAGGGCGGCGTGCTAGACTATAAATGCGGAATATGGAACCCTCCCTCCTCCTGTGGAGAACCTCATCCTATGGATGAGCAGCAAATGCATTTTTAAAGACTGATTATATTAATATGAAAAGAACATAAAGAAAGTGGAATGCAACCCCAATGCCCAGATAATCCCTGCTGACATCTGAAGGCAGGAAAGGAACACATGTACATGGTTAAAAATGCAAACAGAACAGGGAGGAATGAAATGAAAGCCAGGAGTCTCCCTCCCCCATCCCTCAGTCTGTCTTTCCACAGGTAGGAACTGATCACAGATTCTCATGTATTTTTCCAGGAAAAAAAAATTATACTAATACCAAGACCTCTGTCCTTTTCAACGTTTCTTCCCCAAAGAAATTATTAAGGTATTATATCCAGTTTTGCAGCTTGCTTTTTTTTTTTTTCAGAGGGAGGGGGAGCTTGATATAACCTGTAGATTTTTCTATATTTGCATTTTTAAAAACTGCCTCCTTCATTTAAATAGGATTCAAGTAGGGAAGGAATTGCATTTATAGTCAGTGTTTAAGGTAAGGCTGAAAATACAAGAGAGTTAGCAGACCCCGTGGAGAGAATGTTGACCTGAGACAGGTGTATGCACTTGGGGCTTTCTCTGGTTTCAATTCATGCTAAGACCTTGACAATGCCCTCCACGTCTCAGCAACAAGCAAAGCCCCAGATTACCTCTGAGCATCCTTGAGTTAGGCACTGTGGTCACAAAACAAATGGATAAATATTCTGATCGGACTGTTTATCCACCTGCAAAGGTCTCATGGTAACTGCCAGGGTCAGGGAGCATGAGGCAGGAAATTATCCCTGGCTTCACTTCTGAAAGCTGTGTGCCCAGCAGCAATTTGTTCATTTCTGCAAAGCATGTTGGGTAGACTCCCAAATTGCCACTCATCCACTTTCAGCCTTGGTTTCATGCCAAAGAGAAGGAAGCAGCCAAGACGTGCTGCTGGTCCCACAAGGCCCCAGAGGCTTTCCAGATGCAGGGGACCTGTCTCTCCCCCCTCCTCTTTTGGCCACACTCCCCTGCAGACTTTTGGCTGACTTCTAAGTGGCTCCAAAGATAATGTTGCTACTGATTTGCCTGAAGCATCCTTTTGCAGTCTTACTTATCTTTTAATTGGAAAAGCTTTGCCTGCTAATAAGCCTATGTTATCCTTCATCTAATTATCTTGGAAAATCCTTGGCAATCCCCTCTTCCCTGGCCACAGTGATGATGACATCTGTCTGCAGGTGGAGAGGTGTGATATCGTCATAGAATAAGAAATATATATTTGGGGCTTTGTCCTGATTCCTGACACAGAGCTCCTAAAATCTTCGCGCATTTCCTAAGGGATAAAGGACAATCTTTGTTATTCATAACAAGCCCCCTTCACCCACACCAGAGTATATGTTAATGAAGCTCTTAAGGTTCAGGGGGCTGGTTGGGAGGAGACACAATAATGTGATTAGAGAGTGGGAACTTTTAGTCCTATACCCAGACATGATGTCCCAGGAGGGAAGAGGGCCTGCAGGTTGGTGATCACTGATGGGCAATGATTTAATCAATCATGGCTTGATAATGACTCTTCCATAAAAACCCAGAAGTAGTAGGGGTCCAGAGAGCTCCCCAGTTGCTGGACATGCTGGAGCTGGAAGGGTGGAGTGGGCTCCTTCCCACATGCCTCAACCTTTGTGTCTCCTCCACCTGGCTGTTCCCGAGTTGGAGCCTTCTATAAAAATGGACAAACCAAAAGGAATATATTAGTTTGTATTCCCACCAGCAATGTAGAAGTGTTCCCTTTTCTCCACATCCATGCCAACATCTCTAGTTTGGGGATTTTGTGATATGGGCTAATCTTATTGGAGTTAGATGGTAACTCAAAGTAGTTTTGATTTGCATTTCTCTGATGATTAAGGATGGTGAGCATTTTTTCATGTGTCTATAGGCCGTGCACCTGTCTTCTTCAGAGAAGTTTCTCTTCAAGTCCCTTGCCCATGCTGAGATTGGATCACTTGTTCTTTTCTTGCTAATACGTCTGAGTTCTCTGTGGATTCTGGTTATTAAATCCTTGTTGGAGATATAACTTGGTATAACCCAATTAAAGCACAAGAATATGGGGAAAGGGTCAAGGGAGGGGAGGGGAGGAGGGAGGATGGGTGGAGGGAGGGTAATTGTTGGGATCACACCTACAGTGCATCTTAGAAGGGTACAGATGAAACATACTAAAAGCAGAATATAAATGTCTGAACACAATAAGAAAATGCCAAGAAGGCAATGTTGACCACTTCGATTAAAATATTTCAAATTGTATATAAAACCAGCACATTGTACCCCATGATTGCATTAATGTACACAGCTATGATTCAATTAAAAAAATGGACAAACCCGTTAATTGACTTCCTGAGTCCTATGAGCTATTCCAACAAGTGAGTGATCCTGAGAAAGGAGTGGTGGGAACCTCTGATTTACAGTTGGTCCGTCAGAAGCACAGCAGACAACTTGGATTTGCGACTAGCGTCTGCGGTGGGGACAGACTTGTGGGACTGAGCCCTTCACTCATGGGACCCGATGCCATCTCCCGGTAGACAGCGTCAGAATTGTGGGACACTCAGCTGGTGCCTACAGGGAACCAGAGAATTGGAGGAAACCCACACATTGGGTCACAGAAGCGTTCTATGTTGAGGGAAGAGTATAAAGAAGAGTTGGTGTTTCCCAAACGAGAGAGAAAAAGATCAACACTCATGGCGGTGCTTTGATCCTGTCTTGGTGTGTGGCGGGGGCAGGCAGGTGAGCCCAACACGGCACACAAAGTCCTAGTGGTGAAAGGAGCTGGAAGCTGAGACTGCATCCCTGGATTTATAGATCCTTTGGGTGTTTCCCCAGCTTGCCACCCACTCCATCTGCACCGTTGCACACAGGCAAGCCTGGGTTATGAGTGTGCTCTACTCTGCTGGGGGATCGGTTTGGCAGGGGATCAGCTGCACCAGGCAGGTAACTCACCCAACTCTGCCCACTTCTCAGACTCGACTCTGAGGACACAGCACTTTGGGGCTGGAGGGTAGCTCTTAATTGGCTATGGCATAAGACGCTGAGAAAGCAGGTTTGCAGAAGGTAGAAAGCAGAAAGCCGGAGAACAGCAAAAAGCCCCTGATGAGCAGCAGGTGTCCTGTGCCCTCAGCTTCCCACCTCCTGAGTCCAACGCCCTGCAAGGCCCAACTGAGCACACTGGCCGCATTGTTCCCTTAGGATACAAGACATTTTGCCTTCTTCCTTCAGCTGGTCTGAAGGGCGCTTCTCTTTCTCCCAACTACAAGCACGTCCCTTGAGGGAGAACAAAAGCACAGTTTCAATAAAGTCTTGATGGCTGACAGTGTAACAGGAGAATTGGAGTGGGAAGCAATCACTTAAATGTTTGCTCAGGGAAAGCAATCACCTGGGACCTGGGAGTGGAAATGACTTCTGCTCCAAAGCAAAGAGAAAAATCCAGAGTCCACTCTGTGCTCCCTGGACCAGCTACCCTCCTCCTCTCCCACCCCAAACAAGCCACTTTATGACTGAAGCAGGGAAATCTCCATCTTCAGCAAGAATGGTGCTCCAAGGATGAAGGGGTGAGGCATTTATTTGCGAGGCTGTTGCTGAGCACCCCAGGAGACAGGGAGAGGCTTACCTGCTGCTTGGTAATTCAAGGTTTTATAAATCCTCCTGTTTTGCAGGTGAAGGGCCAAGTGTCGGAGCCTGGCATTACAGGACTGGAAAGCAGATTTAGATGCCTGACTCCTATCACCTCAATCCCTCACTTCCAAAGAAACCACCAGGGACAAGTCAGAGGAGTGAGCCCTGGAAAATAAGCAGAAGTGCCCTTGATGGGGAGAGGAGGTGGTGGCCACTGGGGTGCTATCTGTACTGGCCCAACCTAGCAAGAGTCGGGGCTCCTCCCCTCCTCCCCGGAGACACGCAGCCAGAGTCTCCGACCCAACTGAGGACCAAGCAAGTAGGACAAAGATTGTGGCATCCAGAACCACTCATCCCTAGCTCTTTCCCCCTGAAAACAGGGGTGAACACATGTTATTCCCCAATTAAAGATGAAGATCATTAGCGAGGCTGCAGATTGAATAAACTAGGGAGAGCAAGGGAGGGACCACAACCAAAAAGCCAGATGGGCAAATACGTGTGTATCTCAAATGTGGTGTGAGAGAGACAGGGAGTAAGTCACAGCAAAAAGATAAAAGGAAATAGGGCTATTTGGGAAGGAAAGGCCTGATGCAATTAGATGCCAAAATAATATTTTTGGAGGGGGGAGCCACATGGAATATAATTAAGTGAACTGTATGTGTTATTTTAAATCCTGTGCGCTTTAACACCATAAATATTCCACTTAGTTCATCCTTATTGAAATTGCCAGCAAGGCTGTAGGGTGAAAGTTTAATTATATCCAGGCAGGATGGAACATTTTTCATGTCCCCAAGAGCTGCCAAGGGAGAAAGATGAAGGTTTCATAAGGGCCAGGGTGACAGGTACTTTTCTGAACACAGCTGTCACCTCCTGAGGACTTCCCAGAAGGCTAGCAGGCTCCCCTGAGGTTGCCCAGCAAATTGGCAAAGTGAGATAGAGTTTTATAATAAAGCTCTTCCAATCCAGTAAAGCCGAATGCTCCGACTATCTGCCCACCCTCCCTTCCCACGCGCACACACATGGCCGTGCCATTTACAGTGGAGCGTCAGTCCACATCTGTGAGGCTCTGACTGATGACCTGCCTTGCACATGTTTATTAATCAGGATCTAACCTGGAGTCGCTGTTGCTTTTTCAACTCATTTCCTTCTTTCCCTTAGAGCACTTCTAGGGTTTACTATGCTAGTTATCTCCTTCTGTGGGGATCAAAGTTAAACCCATAACTTTTCCTTCTTGTTGTCTTGAGGCATCACCAGTCTCTGCTACGCCTCAAGCCTCCAGATCACTGCGTGGAAATAAAAGTTGGATTATAGCAGCCGAATAAAGAATAAATAAAGAGCTGCTATAGAATATTATGGAGAGAAATAAGCAGTGGTCAAATGCTTCATATCTGGAGCAGACTTCCCCTGGACCTAGAGCCAAAGTCACGTTCAAAGTGTCAAGGACACATGCCGTTAAGTTCTACGTTTGACCCTGCTTGTTAGAACAGAGTGCTAATGAGGCCACAATTGCAGGACCTGAAGCCTATGGAAACCTTTGCAATTTCCCTGTGCCCACAGCCATGAAATAGCCACTAGTCAGGCACCCAGCAAACACAGGTCCTTAGTTGAGGTAGGCTAAGAAAATGCATAATGTGAGTTAGTGCCCCGCTGGGGTAGGTTACACCTAATTAAGCCCGAACAGAGTCATCTCTGTAAAAAAGGGCAGCAACACACACTTTCCTTTTCCAGATCACTGCAAGCCTCAAGTTATGTTGGAAAAATTATTCAAGCCTTTCCCATCTAATTGCCTTTCTCTCTCGCCCCCTCTTTGCTTCATGAACATCTATGACGCTGGGTCTTTGAACAGTAATTCACAAGACAAAATTATTGGTGGCTCTGTAATATGGCCCATTTCCCTGACTCCTTTGAAGGGTGGGCAATTAGGACATTAAGTACAATTATTTTCACTCTGGCCTGTTTCACATTACAATGGGCAAAAGGGGATAAAACGAGGCCCAAACCATTTCTTTGCGATTGGCTTGTGATATATGATTGGAGCCCACCTAGTACTTTTTCTCTTCAATTATGCATGAAAGATAATCAAGGTGGAAGTAAGATCTGCAGTTGGACAAGACGGAGAAATTGCAGGTAATTTTCTCAGTGAAAGGGATTTTTCCAGCCAACCTGAGTCCGATGGTGCTTGTTGGACACCATCCATGCACTCATGACCAACTAGGACACACACGCGTGACAGTGAAAAGAGTGCCTTGATGTTTCACTTCTCTTCGAGATTTTAGGGAAAGAAAGCCCATTAGGACATCTTCTTTGCAACTTTCAAAAAAATAAACAAGGTCCCCAGCCCCAGCAGCCTCCTTGATGTTGAACCCACCAAGCTTTCTCCGACCTCAAGGCTCAGTTTCTGTTTTTCCCTCTAGGTCAGAATCTCTTTCTGCAAACACCCTCCTCCCGATTTCCCGTTTTGTTAACATCTTACATTACTATGGTACCACTGTCACTACCAAAGCACCAACATTGGTATGTCACCGTTAACGAAACGCCCAACTTTATCTGGATTTAACTAGCTTCTCCCTAATGACCTCTCAACACATCTCCTTAGGCACCTCTCGGTTGCCACAGTTTCTCAGACTGCTCTGGCTTTTGATGACCTTGGCGATTTTGAGGAGTGCTAGTCGGGTATTTTGTAGGATATTCCTCAATCTGGATCTTTCTGATCTGATGTTTTCATCATGATGATTAGACAGGGTTTGGGGAAGGACGACCAGAGAGGTAAAGTGACTTTCCTTATCACTTCGTATTAATGGTACAGGACATCAATGTGACTTATCTCTGATGAGTTAATCTTGATCACCTGGCCAAGACTGTGTCTATCTGCCACCAAAAAACATTGAGTTTTTCCATTTTCATACTCTACTCTTTGGAAGCCAGATCTTCAGGGCAGCCCACACTCAGGAGAGAGAGGGAAGACCCATGGCCTGAAGGAGGCGGTGTCTACATACATTATTTGTAATATTTCTGTACAGGAAATTGTCTCTTCTCCCTCAGCATTTATCATTTATTCATTCACTTGTTTATATTGTTAGGGACTCATGAGTATTTTAAACTGTGGGTTATAATCATTACTATAGTATTGATTCTGTTGCTTACATTATTCCACCTGTGGGCCTCTGGGGGCTCTTTCTGGGTGGTACATTTCATTACATTTTAAAATCTCATCCAGAGTGGGGAGAGTTTTTTTCTCACCGGTGAAGCACCTTCACAATTATACAAAGAAAATGCCCGCTCTTCACATAGATACGGAATTGCTTCTCCTTCTACTAAGTTTTCAAAGATTGAGATGAGGGGTCAGTGACTTTCTGCTGAATGTCTGAGCTGGGAGGAAGAAGTAAGTGACACTCACCCACAGGGGGCCCTGGAAGCAGGAAGTGGCGCACCTGCCGATGACATGGGACTTGGGGGGGAGGCTATTCCTAGGAGTTCTGTACAGGAAAATCTGGCCAAAATAACTGAGTATCAGAAACTGCCCCCAGAGAAGTAGGAAGCACCACAGGCCGACGTCTGTGACAATGACGCTGACGGCAGAGGCTGCGTCTCGTTTGTCTCCCTGGCCGTCAGACACCGTGGGGGCTCTGTTATCAAGGCACAGTCTCACTCCTCATAGAGTTTACAAATAAGGAGAGAACATGGGCTTACAGGGAGATACAGGGGAAAGGTGGAGGGAAGATCAGGGGTGTCCAAGTTCGGGTTGGCAGCACTTCTATCTGAACTTGGGAGCCTGTAAACAACTCTTCGTGCGCATAGGACACAGTGAGGCTCTTGGGGTTGCCTAGGATGTCTGCCAGCCTACATGTGCCCCTGGCATCAGCAGTTTGGGGGGTGAGGGGAAGCGAGTGGGGGGAGGAGGTCCCGCTAAGCCTCAACTGTGCTGCCTGCCAGGAGGCCGATGCCACCTGCAGTTTGCTAAAGAGGATCTGGATCCTACACCCAGCCCTGCCAGAGCTACAGACCCAGGCTGTCACCCCTCACGTACATGGTCAGATCTTCCATAAAGATGCCAGATAATTCCATTCAAAGGGAAATTCTCTTCCAAAAATGGCGCTGAGCATAGCTGGATTTCCATATGGGAAAAAAAAACAAAGGAAAACCCTGACCCCCCTCCCCAAACACAAAAGTTTTACAGGCTTAAATATAAGGCTAAGACTGTATAGCAGATAGAAGAAAAAAATACCACAACCTCCTCATAACCTGGGGGAGACACGTTTCTCAGAGGAGACACCAAAGGTGTGAACCACAAAGGAGCAATCTGAAATATTTCATTAAATTACAAAAAAATTTTTTTCTCATCGAAAGATGCCCTTAAACAACTGAAAAGTCAAGTCAAAGATGGGCAAAAAACCCTGCAATGCAGATCTTTGACAAAGGACTTGAAAAGATATCAAGAACATCTACAAATCAATTATAAAAAGAAAAAGCACTCAATTAAAAATGGCAAAAGATTCAGACACTTAACAGCAGAAGATAGACAAACGGTCAATAAGAATATTAAAATGGGCTGAAACTGAAACTGTCAGATAACATTTCATACATGTTAGAATACACAACGGTTAAACTTAACAAGACTTGAAATGCCAAATATTGGCACAGATGTAAAACAACTGGAACTCATATGCTGCTGGGGCGTGTGGGGCGTATCATGGCATGATGATTTTGGAAAACGGTCTGGCAGTTGTTATGTTATGTTATGTCTGGCATAAAGCTTAAGCATGTCTCCTAGGATTCAGCAAATCCGCTCCCGGTATTTTGTAAAAACAAATGGAAACAGGTCTTCCCCCAAATCTAACGTACAAATGTTCATATTGGTTTTATTCTTAAGTAGCCCCAAACTCAGCATGCAAGGACTCAAGAGGGTTTATGGGCGAAACCCACCCATCCAGGGAATGACCAGAGACACGGAAGAACAGAAAAACCGTCATAGCAGGTGCGTCCCGCGCGGCCAGACGGGAAGGCAGGTGTTAGGAACCCCGAGCAAATAAAGCTGATAAGAACACTTAATATGAGACAAATTCTTTATCGTTCAAGTGAAGGCTACAACCCATTTATTGCACAGGAAGACGGGGAATGGGGAGTGGGAGGGATGGGGAGAGAGAGGGTGGGGGGAGATGGGACAAAGGGTGAGATCACATGTGTGGTACATATT
>CAUYON010051974.1:0-20879 GCA_963573935.1 Arctocebus calabarensis
TGATGAAAAGAATGTATTCAGTTTTCTTAGGATGAAATGTTCTGTAGATGTCTATTAAATTCAATTGTTGTATGGTGAAGTTTAAGTCCAAAATTTCTTTCCTTAGTTTCTTATTGGAGGATCTATCCAACACTGCCAAAGGGGTGTTAAAATCTCCAACAATTATGGTGCTAGAAGATATCAAATTGTTCATGTGTGTTAGGGTCTCCCTTATAAACTGAGAAGCGTTCTGGTTAAATGTTAATACTTGACAGCTCATCATGTTGAGTGTTTCCCTTAACAAATATGAAGTGACCGTCCTTGTCTTTCTTTACTTTTGTTGGTTTAAAGCCTAATGTATCTGCAAATAACATTGCCATCCTTGCAATGATTTCCATTTGTGTGAATTACAGATGTCCATCCCTTCTCCCTGAGTCTATATTTATCCTTTAAGGTAAGATGAAATTCTTGTATTCAGAAGATATCTGGCCTGAGTTTTTGTAGCCAGTCAATCAACGTGTGCCTCTTAAGAGGACAATTTAAGCCATGCACATTAATTGAGAGTATTGATAAACCTGGTAATATTTTGAGTGTTGAGTTTTTCGAAAATCCAATGGACATTTTTAATCCTTTCACCGCTATGGAAGTTGGAATTTGATCAAAAGTTTCTGAGTGAGTTTACTTTGGTGGTAGAGCATTGTGGTCATTGTGGAGGACAGGTTTGAGAATATCCTAGAGAGCTGGTTTAGTTATGGCAAATTTCTTTAACATGTGCATGTTATTAAAGTATTTAATTTTTCCATCATAAATGAAACTCAGTTTAGCTGGATACAGGATCCTGGGTTGAAAGTTATTTTGTTTTAGGAGGTTAAAGATTGATGACAGTCCTTTTCTAGCTTGAAAAGTTTCAGCAGAGAGATTTGCAGTCATTTGAATACTCTTCCCCTTGTAGGTTATGGTTTTCTTATGTCTGGCTGCTTGCACAATTTTCTCCTTCATATTAACTTTGGCAAAGTTAATTATACTGTATCTGGGAGTTACTTTATTTGAATTGAGTCGTGCTGGGATTCTGAAACTGTCTGCTATCTGAATTTCAGAATCTCTTGCCATGTTTGGGAAGTTCTCCTCAATTATCTCTTTGAGTAGAGCATCTGGGCTTTTGAAGCAATCTTGTGGCCCTCAGGAATTTCTATAGGGCGAATATTAGTTTTTTTGGAATTATCCCACAGCTGTCTGAGAGAATGATGTGTTTTTGCTCTCCACTTCTCTTCTTCTTTGAGCATTTGGGAGGGTACAAAAGCTTTGTCTTCATTGTCAGAAATCCTTTCTTCTGTGAGGGATTCTACTGTATTTCTCATATCTTGGAGGGCTTCAAATTCTTTTCTCAGTGTGTCAAAATCTTTGGTGATTTTGTCTTTGAATTCATTGAATTCTTGATACAACTTTTGAATTATTCCTAGATTTCTTTTTTTTTTATAATTTTATTGAATCATAATTGTGTACATTGGTGTAATCATAGGGCACGATTCATATACATTCAGAAATATTTTGATCGTACTGTTACAGATAGCCTTCATGGCATTTTCTTGATCACTATATAAAGACATTGATACTCTACCTTTAATAAGTTTCACCAGTACCCTGCTAAGATGCGCCGTAGGTGTGTTCCCACTAATTGCCCTCCCTCCACCCATCCTCCCCCCTCCCCTCCCCTGATTGTTTTTTTTATTTTTATTTTTTGTAGAGACAGAGTCTCACTTTGTCGCCCTCAGTAGAGTGCCGCGGCGTCACACAGATCACAGCAGCCTCCAACTCCTGGGCTTAGCCGATTCCCTTGCCTCAGTTTCCCAAGCAGCTAGGACTACAGGCGCCCGCCATGCTAAACATAGTCTTAACATATGATCCAGCAGTCACACTCCTAAGTACTTACCCAAATGATTAGAAAACTTTTGCCCATATGAAAGCCTGCAAACAAATGTTTATAGCAATTATATTCATAACCACCAGAAACTGAAACCAACTGAGATGTCCCTCAAAAGGTGAATGTATAAAACATATGTGATACATGTACGGAGTGGAATACTTTCTTCCTCTTTTTTTTTTTTGTAGACACAGAGTCTCACTTTGTTGCCCTGGGTAGAGTGTTGTGAAGTCACAGCTCACAGCAACCTCCAACTCCTGGGCTTAGGTGATTCTCTTGTCTGAGCCCCCCAAGTAGTTGGGACTACAGGTGCCCACCACAACACCTGGCTATTTTTTTGTTGCAGTTGTCATTGTTATTTAGCTGGCCTGGGCTGGGTTTGAACCTGCCAGCCTCAGTGAATGTGGCTGGCGCCGTAAACACTGAGCTATGGGTGCCGAGCCAGGAGTGGAATACTTTCTATCAAACCACACAAAGATGTGGGCATGTCTTAAATGTGTGTCACTAAGGAAAGAAGCCAGTCTGAAAAGGCTCTGTGCCTGTTTGATTCCAATTACATGGATATTCTGGAAAGGGCAAAACTATGGAATGGGAAATGGATCAGTGATTGCCAGGGGCTTGAGTGGGGATTTGAACAGGAAAAGCACAGGAGATTCTTTTAGGGTAGTGAAACTGTTCTGTATGATGCTGGAACCGTCTTAGGGGATACACAGCACTGTGCATTTATCAAAAAACACAAAGTGTTTTTTGTGTACTTTATTTATTTACTTTTCTGAGACAGAGTCTCTGTCTTGGCACTACAGAGTGCTGTGGCATCACAGTTCACAGCAACCTCAAACTCCTGGTCTCAAGTGATCCTCCTGCCTCAGCCTCCTTAGTAGCTGGGACTGCAGGTGCCCGCCACATCTAGCAAGTTTTTCTATTTTTAGTAGAGACAGGGTCTCGCTCTTGCTTAGGCTGGTCTCAATCTCCTGAGCTCATGCGATCCACCTACCTCTGCCTCCTAGAGTGTTAGGATTATAGGTGTGACCCACTGCATCTGGCCTGTTTTTGTGTAAAGTTTGAGAAGCACAGGTTTACCATGACTCACACCTCAGAAAGCCCCACATTTATTTTGCAACCCAAAGACACAGGGAGGGTGGGTCCATCCAACAGTCAGCTGCTTGCAGCGCTCCGAGTTCTGCCTCCCCAGTTCAGGCCACAGCCACTCCAAAGACAGGAATTCTCAGGCACTTTGTAAAACAGTGTTTTTCAACCTTTTAAAATCTCACAGCACACTTGAACTTATAGTTAAACTTCTGTGGCACACTTAAATTATGCTGATCAAAAGAAAAAGCAGAGTAAAAAAGAGAATATACTCACTGTGCTTTGAACTTCTTTGAAAATCATTTAATTAATGAGCTTTAAAAATTTTCTCGGCACACCTAACGTCCTCTCATGGCACACTGGTTGAAAATCACTGTACAGGCTGCCCGCCACTTCTTAGAATTCTTGCAGAGGGAGTTACCATGTAAGAAACACGACGTTGCACTGAGACCACCGTACTGTAAGGAAGCCCAACTCGTCACGTAGAGAGGCCATTTATATATATATATATATATATATATATATATATATATATATATATATAGAGAGAGAGAGAGAGAGAGAGAGAGAGAGAGAGAGAGAGAGATGCCTTACCGGCCCCCAGGTGTCTTACTGTCCAGGTAAGGTGTCAGACACAAGATGCCATCCGAACACAGCAGCCTAGGACACGGCGTGAGAACCACCCAGCTGAGCCCAGCCAAAGTACACAGCTGTAAGAGATCATAAGGATTCACCATGCGCCATGAAGGACTGCTGGTCTGTACAACCACAGTAGATACAGAGCTTTAAGGCTTTATCTGAATCCGGACACCCCCGCTGTTGTGTTGCTTTGCTCACTGCAAAGAGGGAAATGCCTGAAATATCAGAGGGGAATTGCGGAAAAGATCTACAGGAGACACTCTCATGTCAAGGCAGCCAGTTCCTCCAGCTCATCCCTCTCCCATTCCGTAGCAGCTGAAGGAGTGAACGGGTACTACGTTATAAGTAGTTAATGACTAGCTCTTCATCTCGCTTTCTAAGGAAGAACTAAAACAGTGTTCAGGTAAGATCGTCAGGAAAGAGAGGGTGGGAGCATTATGCAATTCTGAGGCCAGGTTGCACAGTGCCACCCCCATTCAGTGAGGGCCAGAAAGGAACCCATGTAGGATTTACACATAGATACAGCCAAAAGAGCTGAGGCGTGGCGTGCATATCAACAATATACACTTGGGCTGGTGCAGTGGCTCACGCCTATAATCCTAGCACTCTGGGAGGCCCAGGTCGGTGGATTGACTGAGCTCAGGAGTTCAAGACCAGCCTGGACAAGAGTGAGATCCTGTCTCTACTAAAAATAGAAAAACTAGCTGGGTGTTGTGGTGGGTGCCTGAACTCCCAGCTACTCGGAGGCTGAGGCAGGAGGAGTGCTTGAGCTCAGAAATTTGAGCTCTGACTCCATAGCACTCTACCCAGGGTGAGAGAGAGGGAGAGAGAAGAGAAGCGAAGAAAAGGGAAAAGAAAGAATATACACAAGAACAAGAATTGCATCACTCAATTAAAGAAACCTTTAGATATAACTTCTGCAAACCCTCAGAGATATTAAAAAGGGCGTGCCTATGAAAGCAAGAGGTCAAAGACAAGAGTGTTATACAACAGAAAGAGGGAAAAGTAGATTTTGGAGAATGAGTTGAAGGGGAAATCTTTACAAAATGAAAACCACCTTGGTTAATCTGCTCATGAATTGGTGGGCAAAAGCCTACCTCTCAGGTGCAATGAACACCGTCTGGGTGATGGGCGCACTTATAACCTGACTGAGCAAAATTGAGACATGTAACAAAAAACATTTGTGCTCCTGTAATACAGGGTGGCCATAAAGTTCATGTGCAAATTTATTTATTTGTTATTTTTGAGACAGAGTATCACTGTGTCGCCCTTGGTAGAGTGCTATTGCATCAAAGATCACAGCAACCTCAAACTCTTGGGCTTAAGCGATTCTCTTGCCTCAGCCTCCCAAGTAGCTGGGACTACAGGTGCCCACCACAATGCCCCGCTATTTTTTGTTGCATTTGTCATTATTGTTTAGCTGGCCTGGACTAGGTTCAAACCTGCCACAATTGGTGCATGTGGCTGGCACTGTAATTACTGTGCCACAGGTGCCGAGCCCAGTTGCAAATTTAAATAGACAACTATTTTAAATTGCACACACACTTTATGGCCACTTTGTATTTAAAATAAAACTAAGTAAAAAACAAAAAACAAAAACAGGCTCGGCACCTGTGGCTCAACGGGCTAAGTCGCTAGCCACGTACACCTGAGCTGGTGGGTTTGAATCTAGCCTGGGCCCGCCAAACAACAATGATGGCTGCAACCAAAAAATGGCCGGTGTTGTGGCGGGTGCCAGTAGTCCCAGCTACTTGGAAGGCGGAGGCAGGAGATTTGCTTGAGCCCAGGAATTGGAGGTTGTTGTGAGCTGTGATGCCATAGCACTCTATCCAGGGTGACAGCTTGAGGCTCTGTCTCAAATAAAAACCACCTTAGAAGCACCTCCGAATCAAATCTGTACTGTTACCATGGAGATGAGGTCTGGGGAAGGAAATACAAGTGCAAGTGGAAAAGATGGAGGGCAAACATGGTTAGGTGATGCATTCAAAGACTGACAGTAACGATACAACACGCCGTGGGTTTTCTTGAAGGAGAACAGAATCAATGTAACAAAATCAAATTTACAGATAATTAGAAGGATGCCGGGAAATTGTACACTAAAAGGGTTCTCTCACTGTAACAAGAAAAATGTGTATAAAATTATCAGGACCAGTAAAATTCTATACACATCGGGGGCAGGATAAGGTCAGCTTATCATGAGAATTTTCAGGTTGGCTTTTGACTCTGCTTCAAAACTCAAGATGCCAAAAGATAATGGAACAATTATGTGTGTGTTCCTTTGAGCTAGAAACTCATAAATTCTTCTTCTTTTTGAAAAATTCATTTTAATGCATTTAGTGACTGCAGGTGTTTTTTTGTTACATGGATGAATTGCTGAGTTTGGTAAGTCAGGGCTTTTAGTGGACTCACCACTCAGGAAGGCTTCTTAAAATGTATGCCTTCGTTGATGGGATACATATCAAAAGAAGAATGAAACTCAAGAGCCTAAGAATGTGAGGAATGAAGTGTGCGGTAGGTCTTGAATCTAAATGGCCAAAATGATTAGGTCTATTATAATGTTACTATTTTTACATTATGCTGCTTATTCAAGAAATGTAATAGATCACAGAAATCTCAGCTAGTGCCAGCAGAAGTATTGGGTAGGAAGAAAGATGGGAAAATAGATTGCCATCTTCTTCATTTATTTTTTTTAAGAGGAATCAGGAGATAATATTTTATTTTTTATAGTGAAATATACAGAGGGTGCCAAAAATGTATTCACATTTTAAGAAAGGAAAGAAATTGCATTAAAATTGTTTTGTTTTTTTTTTTGTAGAGACAGAGTCTCACTTTATCACCCTTGGTAGAGTGCCGTGGCGTCACACTGCTCACAGCAACCTCCAGCTCTTGGGCTCAAGCGATTCTCCTGCCTCAGCCTCCCAAGTAGCTGGGACTACAGGCGCCCGCCACAGCGCCCGGCTATTTTTTTGTTTTGCAGTTCGGCCAAGGCCGGGATTAAAATTGTTAATACTCAGTATATACTGAAAATGTTTGTTATCTTGTATCCTGTCCCTCTCATAATTGCAGAAGTCAAACATGACTTGAGTATTATAATTTTAATACAGTTTTGTTCCTTTCTTAAAATCTGTGTGCATTATTTTCGGCACCCTCTGTGTTTCGACTTTTTCATGCCCACCCCACTTAGATAATCACAACCCTTTAAGAAATTCCTTCTGTGGATACACAGGATATCTGACTAAATCACTTCTCTCTCTTCACACTCATTTGTGTACTTGGCCTGACTGGTTTTGGATAGGAGCGTGTGGGCCCCTCTGCTGCTGTGCTCACGCCTCTCTCCTGAGGTGCTCCCCTAGTTTTTCTTCAGACGTTTTGACGCTGTGTTATTTGGCGCATAAAAGTACATGCTGGTTATCTTCCTGGTGGCTGTACCCTTCATCCTATAAAATGATCCTGTGACTCACATAGCGGGTTTGTCCAGGATTTACATAAATGATGTTATTAATAGTATTGCTGACTGCATTTTCTGTTGCTTGCATTTCCCTCCCATCCTTTGACCTTTTTTTTGAGACAGCCTCAAGCTGTCACCCTGGATAGAGTGCTGTGGCATCACAGCTCACAGCAACCTCCAATTCCTGCACTCAAGCAAGTCTCCTGCCTCTTCCTCCCAAGTAGCTGGGATTACAGGCACTTGCCATAACGCCCAGCTATTTTTTGGTTGCAGCCATCATTGTTGTTTGGTGGGTTTGAACCTGCCAGCTCAGATGTACTTGGCTGGTGCCTTACCCGCTTGAGCCATAGGCGCTGAACCCCTTCGACCTTTTTATTTAACATTTTCAACTTTGTGGTGTTTTTTCATTTCAGGTATGTCTCACTTATACAGCATAGAGCTGGACTTTGTTTTAGAATCTATTTCATTTTATAGGTTATTTTATTCCATTTCATTTGTTGTAAGAATAAATTTGTCCAGAGGGACAAATTAATGGTACAGGCTAGAAGCTTCATAATTAGTATATAAGGGGAAATGATTATATGATAAGAGTAGCTTTCAGAAGATTGTGGTCTTGCAAGATCATTATGCGTTTGAGAAAATAAGTTAGAGACTCACCTTTTTCCTAACCCTAAAATGAACCTCAGATTGTCTGGTCCCACCCTGGGGGCAGGGTCCTTTAAGACCTGTGGAATTGGTGCCATTAACTGAAGAAAAATAAAGTTAAAAGCTGTAAGAGATAAAGAGACAGGACACGTAGAAAAGAGTTTTGAAAGGTGGTAACACAGGGGGCCACTGCTAGCTTGTGGGGTTCCAGTGAATGGTCCTGAGTGTTTGTTCCACCCAGCTTTTATTGAAGGCCATTTTCTCATTTAGCCCAGAGGGTAAACTGAGGAAGGGAACAAAAATGTCAGCAGTTTCTCTGAGTAAGCATGTTAGTTCTTATTCTTTCTATAATCGTTAACTTTAACAGTCTGAGCAGCCTTGAGAAATCTAAAACCTGAGCCTTGTGTGGGGCCTCCTGTCTGTGGTCACCCACAGATTCCTTGGGGGAGGTTAATCCCCGCCGTGGAGCAGATGCCCCAACGGTGTCAGACGCCTCTGAAGACTGGTGGAACAGAAGAATTTTCCTGTGATATCCACCCCAGAGGCGTCTTCATCTGTGATAAGGTTACAAACCCTCTTGCCCATATCTCAGGGCTCAAGCTGTTCTCTCGATCTCCGTGCTGGCCATAACACAAATCCTCACAATGGGTATTTGCTTTGACTATTGACTGGGCAGGGGACGGCCTGGTTAATGTTCCTTCCCAGACCTTGCACATAGCTCTCTCTATGACCATCATTTCTTCAGAATGTTTACAGACCCAGCAGGGGTGTTTGCAAGCTGTATCCCTTACAGGCCAGGCTTTTAGGAAAAGCAGAAACTGCCCAGACAAGTAATTTATCTGCTGGTTGCAAAGTAAGTCAGCTAAAATGGTTTTATTCTACCCTGCTCAGCTTATTTCTGTTTCTCCCTTTTTCTAGGGGTCTTTTCCCTTGCCAAGAATGGAATCTTCGGTCCCCATTCTCCCTGCACCAGATAAAAGAATTAAGTGTAAAAATCAGCAACAAATGATCAGTAAATAGAAAAGTTTTTTTAATTGTACGGATTAAAAAATTTTGAATTAAAGCAATAAAGATCAACTTATTTTATCCTATTTGCACTACCCAGAGGTCCTGGACTTTATTTGTATCTATTATCAAAAAATAAAAGACAGAAGACATAGCAGGTACTGATGAGGACATGAGGAATCGAGTTCCCTGCGTACTATTGAGGAGTTTGTGCACTGACGTAGAACTTTAGGATTGGTGAGGGGTGTCAAACCTGTTGTTCTCTGCCACAGATTGGAAGAATGAGAGTTGCCTTGGTCAAAGAACTCAAAATAGACCTTCCATTTACTCCTGTAATCCCATTACTAGGCATCTGCCCGGAAGAAAAAAACTCATTTTATCATAAGGGATATTTTCACTAGATTGTTTATCGCAGCTCAATTTACAATCACCAGGATGTGGAAACAACCTAAGTGCCCATCAACCGAGGAATGGATTAATAAGCTGTGGTGTATGTAAACAATACACTACTATTCAGCTGTGTAGGAAGAGATGGAGACTTTACATCTTTTTATTAACCTGGATGGAGTTGGAGCACATTCTCCTTAGTAAAGTATCACAAGAATGGAAAAATAAGTGTCCAAAGTATTCTATATAATTTGAAGCCAGTAGACAATCTAATACATGCCCACACAGGAGAAAAACCCAATTCACTTGGGTTGAGGACTGAGGGGGATCAATGATCTCCCACCTAAAGGGCACAACGTCAGGGTACATGGCACACGTCCTGGGTGAGGGGCACAACTACAACAGAAACTTTACCTAACAAATACAAACATTGAAACCTAATTGTTTGTACCCTCATGTTAATCTGAAAAAAAAATAAAAAAAAAAAAGAGTTGCCTTGGACCACACACTAAATACACAAACCCTAATGGTAGCTAATGAGCAAAAACAAAAGGTAAGGACTTTCTGGACACTTTTCTTGGTATCTGACAGCACAGATAAGCAAAACAGTTCTCAAAAAATCAGCATGTGATCTGTGGGCCACAGATTGGACACCCCTGGGGTAGGCAATACTAATACATTAAAAAAAAATACTGGTAAGTTAAAAAGAATGTTAAAAGCACCAGTGGTTTTTGAAAAGCAATTCTTTCTAAAAGTAGAAAGTAACATCCTCTAACGACATACTCAACCAGGCTCAAAGCAAGTTTTTCAAGCATTATTTACAATAGCCAAAATTAGAAAAAAATCAAAGGCATGTATATGAGAGTGGTTGTATTTTGCTGTGTATAATGTGCTCCCATGTATAATATGCACCCATATATTGGGCCTAAACTTTACAGGAAAAAATCTTTTGTTTCAATTGTTTCAATTTAAAATTTTATTCGTTTATATTTAGGTACTTGTTTCTCCAGGGTATTATTTTGCATGTGGATATCATTATTGCTTTCTAGAGTTACACTTTTTTTTTTTTTGAGACAGAGCCTGAAGCTGTCACCCTGTATAGAGTGCTGTGGCATCCCAGCTCACAGCAACCTCCAATTCCTGGGCTCAAGCGAGTCTCCTGCCTCTGCCTCCCAAGTAGCTGGGACTACAGGCGCCCGCCACAACACCCGGCCAGTTTTTGGTTGCAGCCGTCATTGTTGTTTGGTGGGCCTGGGCTGGATTCAAACCCGCCAGCTCAGGTGTACATGGCTAGCACCTTAGCCAGCTGAGCCACAGGCGCCGAGCCCATGCATAAGCATAAATAGAAGATTTATATAGATAAAGAATCAGCACTACCCATGTATAATGTGCATCCTTATTTTTCCTTCAAAATTTTGGGAAAAAAAGAGGGAATTATCCATGGCAAAATTCAGTATTGTATATCTACTATTTTGATCGTAAGGGACAGAATTCCAACTTGAACAAAACTGAGATGGAAAACACCTGCCTCTTTGTGGGAATTGGACAGGGACTTGGATGCTGCTAGGACTTGAACACCATGTCTGCCTCCCTCTGCACGCTGTGCCGTCTCCAGGCCCGCAGGTCTCATCCCCTTGGAGGGCAACCTGGGCCCGGGGCCTGGGCCGGCACCTTCAGAGCTGTCAGGGCTTACCTGAGAGGCAGGCTCCAAACCACTGCCTGCCTTGCATTCAGAAGAAGCACCATTCCAGGTGCACTCACCCCAGTGTCTAAGTGCTCACAGGTGTTTTCCTTTGCTGGCCGGAGGACAACCTAGCAGTGCTTTCTAGTTGGAACCTTTCCGGCGGCAGAAAGCAGGACGTGTTCCACGTTCTGTAGGAGCCCCGACTGTGAGAGGCACGGATGTCCAGCACACTCGTCGGGGTGAAAGGCCGGAACGCCACGGGTCGGAGCGAGCACGCTGAGGTAGGCATCGGCAAGCCAGTCACCCATCTGCTCAAGACTCAAATAGACTTTACATGAGAAATACTTTTCCACTTGTAAGGAGCAGATTTAATTTAGAATTTTACTTGTAAATGAATCTCTGATGAAGACATTCTGCACACGCAGCGTGGCGCTACGGTGAAGCTCTGCTGGCCCAGCACCTCCTAGCTGGAGCCCTTGCACAAAAGAGTCCTTTGCATTCTCTCATCTGAAATGGGGCCCAGCATAGTAACTTTCTCATAGGGCTGCAGCGAGAGGATTAGGTCAGTTAATGTACACACACTACTCTTACAGGCACTTTCTGTCTGTGAAAATGTTCAGTGCAGTAAACACCACGGAGAAGAGAAAGTAAGAGTTGGCATCCGAGTGCTCGCCACCCTTCCCCTCTCTGGGGGTGTGGATGGCAGTTAGCCTGTAACTCTTCCCTCTTTGCACTGGGAGCGGAGCAGTAACTTGGCTTTGAATTCCTAGGTCTCTGGATGGAGAACGTGCTTCCTTTGTCCTGATCGATTCCTTGGCACCATCTAGGGGTCCTGGACTTTAAGCCTGATACCCTAATGAGATTACTTCCCTTGCGGAGGGAGTGAGTGTGTTTTGTTTACTGGACAAAACAGCGGTCTCAGTACTCAGTGACCACGGGGAAGACTGCAGCAATAGTTAGCAGTGTTTTGCCAGTATTTCCACTGCTCCCCTGTCCAGGCACACCGTATAGGGCCCTTCCTGTGTGCTTTGTGGTTAAGCCGGGCCATATGACTGTTCTGACCAATCAGTTGTGAGCAGAAGACATGTATCACTTCCAGGCCAGAGGAAGGATGTAATTACTAGTGTGAGACCCTCAGAAGCTCTCTGTCTCTGCCACTATGACCAGGCACACCCTTGGTCCCTTACCGGGTCTTGCATGGAGGATGTCATGATGAAAAGTCCCGGCCCTGTGCTGGATCTGCAGCAAGAGTGGGAAATAACCCTTCCTTATTTCAAGCCTCCAAGGATTAGGGCAGTTTGTGATGGCAACAGACGAACAGAGATAGTGAAAGGAACGTTTTAGTGGTATAAAATCACCATGGCTTCATCTCTGTTTGTTTTGGGGTCAAAACCCCTTGCTAAAGGCCAGAGTGGAATGATCACAGTGCTGCCTCCATCCTGGATACCCAGAGGTGGTTTATGATTGATTGGTGAATATCATCTTTTTTATTTTTTTTTTTTTGCTTAATAAAGTCTCCACATAGCTATTATTAGAACATAAATTGGAGTGGACTGCTTTGAAGTGACAGTGATATGAAGTAGGTAAGTTGGAGCCACTTCATTTTGAAAACCATCTGGACAGCTCACATTCAGATATTAAAGCAGAAGCGTTACAAGGAAAGATGAGAGTGAGGAAAACAGCCCTGGCAAGAATGCTGCAGGCAGAAACACTCAGAGGGAAACTCAGCCATCTCAGTTCTTACCACGTGATGGGTGTTGAAGGGAGGCAGTTGCTCGTCAGCATCAGTTCCTAGTGGCTTTGTTCTCTTACAGACTAGAGAAGGGGCTTAGCAAGGTCACTGTATTAAATCATTGGGTAGAACAGGCCAAGTTCAAAGTCATCATTTTGGCAGTGACTCTTCTCAGTTATTTTACCAAATGTTTCATTACCTGCTGTGTACCACCATCTTCATGGATTCACAGTTCTAGGTGTATCCTCTTATTTTATTTAGGTTTTAATATAGCCTATGTTACAGTTACCAGTCTCTTCCCTAAGAACAGTGAACTGGTTGCGGTGGGCAAGGCAGGTAGATTTGCATTTTGAAGCGAGAACACCTTGGGGGAATGGACAGAAGGACACTGGGGTTTCTGTGGATAGGCAGAAGTTTGCTACAGGACTATAGGTGAGAGGCGAGCTAAAGAGGGAGAAGTGGATAGATACCCAAGATGCTCACGAAGCACAACAACTGTAAACTCATTGGTCACTGGAAACAAATGAACAGACAGCACAAAAGGCATGATGAGGTTTCTGACTTGAACAAGGAGGAAGGTGCCATTCACAGGTGCACTGTATGAGCCCCTCATGAGGCTAACAGGTGCTGTTTCAAGCCCAGAATTCAAGGCTATTTATTAGAAATTTGCGGGTGTACATATACAAGGCAAAGAGTGAAAAGCTAACAGTTTCATGTTCTAATTAAACAGGCAGTTCTTTGTTCAGGGAAGAAAGATTTCAGGCTGAAGGACAGGGGAGTACTAAGCTACTGATCGAAGAATACTTTGGGGAGTATTCGATGAGGGAAAATTATAGGCTACAGGTCAAGGTGCCTGTATATGCAGGTATCTGTGGGGACAATTATCAATTACTTTCTAGTTTTATTTATATTCTGTCTCTAAACTGCTGATCTCTAGACATTTCCTAGGCTATTTTCTCATCTTCTCATCTCATGAGAACATTTTCTCATGTTCTCATCTTCTTGGCGAAGAGGGACATTCCAACCCTCTTCACCACCTTAGGTGTGAGGGGCTTAAACTCTGAGCCATCACCTGTTCAGGATTTTAGGGAGAATGCAAGCCTACTCTAGCTCTCACCCACAGAAGAGGGCATCTCAGAAAGGGCAGCGTGGTCACCAGTGTTCAAAACTAAGTGGGCACAAGGACTAAAAATGTTCACTGCATCTGAAGGAGTCATTAGGAACACCAGCAACAGTTAGTCAAGTGCTTCTTCCAAAAGTGGATTGACAGGTGATAATGTGTAATAAACGGCTTTTGAGGGTGGTATATATTTGGATTATTAAATAAAGGAGAGAAAAATCAAAGGCGAGAAATAAAATATGCATTTGAAATAGAAGACAAGTGAGGGTTTAGATTAGTTTGGTTTGTGTTTTTGTTGGTTTGTTTCTGTGGGAAGAGTCTTGAGGACACTGAGAAGTTGGAATGATTCAGTCGAGTTGAGAGGCAGGCTGTGCAACAAAGGGTGATAGTCAATGATGTCAGTGCCCTGGGAAGAAGGGTCAAAGGGAACCAAAACACAGGTGGAAGGATAGCTTCTGTATTGCTACCGCAGGAAAAGCAAACAAAATGGCATACATGAATTGAGCAGAAGATGAGACAGTACTTGGGCCACAGCTTCTATTTTCTCTATAAAATAACAAGTGAAGTGGGATAGGCAGCATCTAAGATCACCCCCAAGGATCCCTGTGTCCTGCTATTCATACTCCTGTGTTCTCCTCCCCCTTGAGTCCGCACTAGACTAGGACCTGGTGATCTGCTTTTAACGATGCAATATGGCAGAGTACTGTGATGCCACATCTGGTATTAGATAAACTAAAAGATGGTGACTCTTGGCTTGGACTGTGGGAGGTAGATAGATATGACTTCTCAGCGGGGTGCTCCACCTTAACCCTGGGATAACAGGGGAGAGGCCTGTAGACACACAATCCCCAGGGCTGATCAAGACCATAGAAGAATAAAAGAGCACAGAAGCACCCAGACATAATGGACTATCCCTGTGCACCAGAGTCAACAGGTGGAGCTGGCTCAGTCCTTTGAACTCTTGACCTATAGTTAGATTAGGAAACCTGGCTTACTTTCCCTGCGGGGATAGAACTGGTTTTCCTGCCCACTTTCTAAATACACGCAATCAGCCCTTTGTTAGCAACACCCTACCTTTTACCTAGCCCCTCTCTCTGTCCAGTCTTCCTGGGGATTTGGGATTCTTTCAACCCTATCTTTTTGCATTTTTGCATTTTGCATCTGTACCTTTGTTAAAAATCAATAAAACCTTCTGAAGAGGCCAGAGAGGGCTCCATTTTCCTGGTTTACTGCTCAGCCTGAGATAATGTAAGCATTCTCCAGGTATTCTCAGACTTTCTGTTTCAAACTGGACTTGCCTTTTTATTATTTTATTTTATTTTATCATTTTATTTTTGAGACAGAGTTTTACTCTGTGCTCTGGGTAGAGTGCCCTAGCTTCATAGCTCACAGCGACCTCAAACTCTTGGGCTCAAGCAATGCTTCTGCCTCAGCCTCCTGAGTAGCTGGGATTACAGATGCCCACAACACCTGGCTAACTTTTCTATTTTTTAGTAGAAACAGGGTCTTACTCTTGCTCAGGCTGGTCTCAAACTCTGAGCTCAAGTGATCCATCCACCTCGGTTTCCCAGAGTACTGGAATTATAATTGTGAGCCACCATGCTGGCCATGCGCACCTTGAGAAAAGCCAGTGCTGTGTCATACCCTCACTCAGAAAGGCTCCAAGAAGCCTCTGACCAACAGCTTACAAGGAACTGGATGCTGCCACCAGCCGGGTGAACTTAGAAGCGAATCCCATCTCAGTTGGTACTTCCGATGAGACCTCAGACCCCACTGACAACTTGACTGAAACCTAATGAGAGATCTTGAGCCCAGAGGCATCCAGCTAATGGGTGTCAATTTTACAAAGTAGTTGCAAAATATTCTCCATGTGTTGGCCCCTCTTTGTAAAATTTTGTAATGAATATTTTGTAAATAAAGGTATATTTAGCTAGTTTCCCATTTTCCCCATGTATGTTGGCTTTATGGGAAACTTTTGGAACACACAATATAACAGTGTCGAGTTTTCTCTAATATAAATTTTTACCATATTTTGACTGACCATGGGAAATCCACTCCTCCTTTAGTCTTTCCATGACACCTTTGGGGAAATTCATTCAGGACATTTGCTGAGGGCCTACTGTATGTCACATTCTCTTCATTCATTAAAATGCTTGTCTAATTGGTGCCAGGTGTCCCAGGTAGTGGGAACATGAGGCTTGTGCTCTAGTGGGGAATGTGGAAAAATAAATAAGCAAACAAGATGGTAATGCAGACGATACAGAAAAGAAAGGCAGGAGAAGGGGGACAGAGAGCAGGTGCTCTTTCATCCAGGCAGGCTCATTGCAGTGGGTTCTGGAAGCAGAGGGTAGAGCAGTAGATGAGATAAAGTCCCTAAACTTTGGAAACTTAGATTCTAATAGAGAAAACAGAAAGGAGAACAAGCAGAAGTATAGTCATAGGTGCCCATAGTATGAAGCAGACGTTGGTGAATGAGGGCGGGTGTCTCTGAGAAGGCAGTGTTTGAGCAGAGAGTTGAGGGGAGGAAGGGAGGAGCCAAGTGAAATCAGAGAGCGGGGAATCCCAGGCTGAGCAGAGGTACAGGTGCAAATACTGCACTCAGAAAGTTCAAAGTGGTGGGTAATGCTCGGAAGTCAGATCTGCCTTCTTGCTGATGAACAACAGGCTTCAGAAAGGGCACAGAGTAAAATAAGGGGTGGGGTGAGCTATCTATTAATATACATAGTTTAGCCACATTGGGGGTAAACCTTTTATACCAGCGGGTAAAAAGAATAATTACACAAGCCAAATTCCTTTTTAAGAAGTGTCAAAATTGTGTTAATAATAGCAATAAATATTAATAGGTGCTTACTCCATGCTCAGCAGTGTTCTAGGAGCTATAAATGATTAACTAATACTTTCAGAAACGCTATGGGATAAGATTATTGATTTAATCTTATTTACAGTTCAGGAAACTGAGACAGAAAATGTACGCAAGGTCATCACTGCTGACAACACCTGGGCGGAAGAACCCTCACTCCACCGCATTCCTCCAAATCTCTTGGAAGAATATTAGAAAGTCATGAGTGTTATGACTTAGGTTTAATGGAGTCGGTTATATAGATGAAGGGAAAATTAATTTCAAATACTTGCTGTAATAAGTGCCAGTGGATTTTTGGTAGACATATAGACAGCAGCTTAGATTTACTGATGACTCACTAATTGTTTTGTGTTAGAATTCTTAAAATATTACATACCAAGTATGCACATTAACCTAAAATATCATAGAAATATTAATAAGGTAATGATTTATATTGAAATCTCAGCTGTTAATATGCCGAGTCCTTTAAAATATTGTCAATCTAAAAAACCCCCAAACTTTCCTATATAGTAGATATAATAGAAATTCTTCATGGTTTAGTGTTGCTATAGCATCACTGTAAACTACATAGTAGATATAGTAGAAAATCTTCATCTTTTATAGTGTTTCCATTATATATCAGACTCAAATACTCTGCATTTTACTTTCTTTGTTAGTTTGGAGGTCAGTCTGTTGCTAATTTTCATTTAATTAGTTTTTTTTTTTTTTAAGAAATAAGGCCAGGCGTGGTGGCTCATGCCTGTCAATCCTAGCACTTCAGGGGGCCGAATTAGGAGGATTACTTGAGGCCAGAAGTACAAGACTCCCCTGGAGAACAGTGAGACCCCATCTCTATTAAAAAAAAAAAATTGGCCAGATGTTGTGGTGCACACCTGTTATCCCAACTGCTTAGGAAGCTAATGCAGGACGATCACTTGAGCCAGGAGTTTGAGGTTGTGGTGAGCTGTGACAACTCCACTGCACTCCAGTCTGGGTGACAGAGGGAGAACTTGTCTTAAAAAAACAGACTTTATTTTTTACAGCAGTTTTAGATTTACAGCAAAATTGAAAGGTACAGAGACTTCCTATATATCCTGTCACCACCCCCACAGGCACGGCCTCCCCGGGTATCAGCATCCTCCCCCAGGTGATGGTACAGCGGATGAACCCACATGGACATCATGGTCACCCAGGCTACAGTTTACATTGAGGGCCGTTTCTGGTACTGTACATTTTATGGGTTTAGACGAAAATATAATGACACGTATCCATCATTATAGTATTGAACAGAGTATTCTCATGGCCGTGAAAATCCTCTGTGCTCTGTCCTTCCTTTCCCGCTGACCCTTGGGAACCATTGATCTTACTGTCTCCATAGTGATGTCTCCTTGGGAACCAATGATCTTACTGTCTCCATAGTGATGTTTTTTCCAGAACATAATCTTGTTGGAATCATATAGTACATGGCCTTTTCAGATTGGTCTCTTCCACTTCATTCTATGCATTTAAATTTTTTCCATGTCTTTTCATGACCTGATAGCACATTGCTTTTTAGTGCTGAATAATATTCCACTGTCTGAATACAGCACCATTTATTTACCCAATCACCCACTGAAGGAAATCTTGGTTGCCTCTAAGACTTGTCAGTTATGAATAAAGCTGCTATAAACATCTATGTGTAGGTTTTAGTGTGGACATAAGTTTTTAGCTCCTTTGAGTAAATACCAGGGAGTATGATTGCTAGATCATATGGTAAGATTATATTTAGTTTTATAAAAAACAGCCAAACTGTTTCCCAAAGCGGCGGTACCATTTTGCATTCCTACCAGCAGTGAATGACAGTTTCCCTTGCTCCACACCCTTTTTAGCATGTGGTGTGGTGTCATCAGGGTTTTGAATTTTTGTCATTTTGTGTAGTAATAGGTAAGTAGTCATGTCGCCTTGTTTTAATTTGGAATTCCCTGATGAAATATAACTAACTTTTTCTGAAGTTTATGATCAACACTTGAGTCCGAGGGTAAAAATAAAAGACTGTCTGATACTAGGAACCTCTCATTTGTTTATAAATTCCATGACTTCCAAGATTCAACAGGTGGGGATGGTTTAAGGAGATGGGAACAAAAAACAATTTCAGTGGAGGCAAATCTATGGACTCTGAGCTTCTCTCTCCAAGGTGTTAATATACTGATGCGTCCTGAGACTACTGTGCTTTTCTCTATGACAGAAAGCATTCTGGCCACCTTAGTTCAACAAGAGACTGCATGACCCATCTAATCTAGTTACCCGGCTGGACGGGGTGGCTCACGCCTGTAATCCCAGCACTCTGGGAGGTTGAGGCGGGTGGATTGCCTGAGCTCACATGCTCAAGACCAGCCTGAGCAAGAGCGAGACACCATCTCTAAAAATAGCTGGGCATTGTGGCGGGCACTTGTAGTCCCAGCTACTAGGGAGGCTGAGGCCAGAAAATCGCTTGAGCCAGAGTTTCAGGTTGCTGTGAGCTATGATGCCACAGCACTCTACCGAGTGCAACAAAGTGAGAGTCTGTCTCAAAAAAAACAAACAAACAAAAACAAAAAAACAATCTAGTTACCAATATACTCTATTTAGCCTATCCTTCAGCTTGGTCTTTGGATAATTACTTTTTATGATTAAAAAATGTTTAGCAAACTAGGAATAGAAGAAAACTTCTTCAACCTGATACAAGGCATTTATGAAAAACCCACAGTTAACATCATACTTAATGGTGAAAAAATGAATATTTCCCCTCTATAAAATCAGGAAAAAGAGAAAGACGCATACTTTTGTGATTTCTATTTCGCACACTGTACTGGAGGTTCTGGTCAGGGAAATCAGGGAAGAAAACAAATTATAAGATGTTCAGATTGGAAAGGAAGAAGTAAAACAGTATTCGTAAATGACATAATCATCTATGTATAAAATCCCAGGGAATCCACTAACAAAGCTGTTACAATGAATGAAAGAGTTCATTAAGGTGGCAGAAGACAAGATTAATATAAAAAAATCACCGTGTACTAGCAACAAACGTTCTGAAAATAAAACTAAGAAAAAATTCATTTACAATAATTGCAAAAAGAAGAAAACTCCTATTCTAACTATTGCTTTATGCAGTTGTCTTTAAAATCAGGAGGGAAAAAAGCTGCTAAAATACATTTATTCTGTATTTATACCTATGTAATTGCATTTTCTAGTGTTCTTTATATTTTCATGTGGAATTATCGTCTAGTGCCTATTCATTTTAACCTTTAGTATTTCTTTTTTTTTTTTTTTGAGACAGAGCCTCAAGCTGTCACCCTGGATAGAGTGCTGTGGCATCACAGCTTACAGCAACCTCCAATTCCTGGGCTGGAGCGAGTCTCCTGCCTCAGCCTCCCAAGTAGCTGGGACTACAGGCGCCCGCCACAACGCCCGGCCATTTTTGTTGTTGTTGCAGATGTTGTAGTTTAGCAGCCCCAGGTTGGGTTTGGAGCCAGCAGCCTTGGTGTATGTGGCTGGTACCCTACCCACGGAGCCACGGGCACTGCCCGCGTGTATGGATCTTTGTGTTGACCCTACTCGTCCTGGAACGTGCAGGTTAATGCTTTTCACCAAGCTGGAGACGTTTTCAGCCGTTGTCTCCTTTGTCTGTCTCCTCTGCCTTTCTGATTCTCTAGTAATATGTAGTGTGTTGGTATGCTTGATGGTGTTCACTGCTCACTGAGACTCTATATTCATTTTCTTCTTTCTGTTCTCTGGTTACATAATCTCTATTGATTCATCTTCAAGTTTATTGGTTCTTTCTTTTGTCAGTCCAAATGTACTGGTGAGCCCCTCTGATTAACTCAGTTTTTCTACTTTTTTTTTTGTAGAGACAGAGTCTCACTTTATCGCCCTCTGTAGAGGGCTGTGGCATCACAGCTCACAGCAACCTCCAACTCCTGGGCTTAGGCGATTCTCTTGCCTCAGCCTCCCAAGTAGCTGGGACTACAGGCGCCCCCCCCACAACGCCCAGCTATTTTTTTGTTTTGCAGTTCAGCCGAGGCCGGG
This sequence comes from Arctocebus calabarensis, assembly GCA_963573935.1. Lineage (NCBI taxonomy): Eukaryota > Metazoa > Chordata > Mammalia > Primates > Lorisidae > Arctocebus > Arctocebus calabarensis. The sequence continues at coordinate 20,530 of CAUYON010051974.1, forward strand.
TTTGAACCTGCCACCTTTGGTATATGGGGCCGGCGCCCTGCTTGATAAGCCATAGGCGCCGCCCAGTTTTTCTACTTTTTTTAGCTCTACATGGAAACATTTGGTTTTTAAAAATAATTTCTATCTCTTGGCTCGGCGCCTGTGGCTCAACGGGCTAAGGCGCCAGCCACGTACACCTGAGCTGATGGGTTCGAATCCAGCCCCAGGGCCCGCCAAACAACAATGACGGCTGCAACCAAAAAATGGCCGGGCGTTGTGGTGGGCGCCTGTGGTCCCAGCTACTTGGGAGGCAGAGGCAGGAGACTCGCTTGAGCCCAGGAATTGGAGGTTGCTGTAAGCTGTGATGCCAC
>CAUYON010051975.1:0-22328 GCA_963573935.1 Arctocebus calabarensis
TGTTATTGAGTTCAACTTTTATTCCATGATGGTCGGAGAAGATGCAAGGAATAATTTCTATTCTTTTAAATTTGCTGAGGTTAGACTTGTGACCTAAGATGTGATCGATTTTGGAGTATGTTCCATGGGCTGATGAGAAGAATGTGTATTTAATTTTATTAGGATGAAATGTTCTGTAGATGTCTGTTAAGTCTAGTTGTTGAATGGTTAAGTTTAAATCTAAAATTTCTTTTCTTAGCTTCTTTTTGGAGGATCTATCCAACACAGCTAAAGGAGTATTAAAATCTCCAACTACTATGGTGCTGGAGGAAATCAAGTTACTCATGTATATTAGAGTTTTTGTTATAAATTGAGGTGCATTCTGGTTGGGTGCATAAATATTAATAATTGAAATCTCATCATGTTGAGTAGTACCTTTAACAAATATGAAATGTCCGTCTTTATCCTTCTTTACTTTGGTTGATTTAAAGCCTATTGTATCTGCAAATAAGATTGCAACACCTGCTTTTTTCTGTTTTCCATTTGCCTGGAATATAGGTAACCATCCCTTCACCTTGAGTCTAAATTTTATCTTTTAAGGTAAGATGAGATTCTTGTATGCAGCTGATATCTGGCCTGAGTTTTTATATCCAGTCAGCCAACCCTTGCCTCTTTAGTGGACAATTTAAACCATTCACATTAATTGAAAACAATGATAAATCTTTAGAAAGTCCAGTGGACATTTTTAATCCTTTCTTGACTGTGGAAGATGAAATTTGATAAAAAGTTTCTGGGTGAGTTTACTTTTGTGGTGGAGGTTTGCACTGGTCATTATGGAGAATAGGTCTGAGAATATCCTGGAGAGCTTCTTTAGTTATAGCAAATTTGGATGTCATCAAAGTATTTAATTTCTCCATCATAAATGAAAGTCAGTTTAGCTGGATACAGGATCCTGGGTTGAAAGTTCTTTTGTTTCAGGAGATTAAAAGTTGATGACAATTCTCTTCTAGCTTGAAAGGTTTGATCAGAGAGATCTGCAGTTATTCTAATATTCTTCCCCTTGTAGGTAATGGATTTCTTGTATCTGGCTGCTTTCAGAATTTTCTTCTTCATATTAACTTTAGTGAACTTAATTATGATGTGCCTGGGGGATGTCTTATTCGGGTTGGGTTGGGGGTTCTGAAACTGTCTGCTATGTGAATTTCAGAATCTCTTGGCATGTCTGGGAAGTTCTCTTTCATAATCTCATAAAGAAGAGACTCTGCCTTGTGATGCCCCTTCATCGTTTTCAGGTATCCCTATAAGGCGAATATTGGTTTTCTTTGAGTTATCCCAGAGCTGTCTGAGAGAATGATCCGTTTTTGTCTTCCGTTTCTCTTCTTTGGAAGTTTGGGAGCATTTGAAAGCTTTGTCTTCCATGAAATAAATCCTTTCTTCTGCTTGCTCCATTCTGTTACTGAGGGATTCTACTGTATTTCTCTGATCTTTGAGGGCTGCAACTTCTTGTCTCAATGTGTCAAAGTCTTTGGTCATTTCGTCTTTGAATTCGTTGAATTCTTGAGACATCTTTTGAGTCATCTTTTGGATTACTGCTTAAAATTCTAATTCCATCTTTTCCTCCATTCCGCTGATCTTATTTCCTGTCCAGACTCTGTATTTGATTTCTGACATCTCAGCCATTTGCTTATGCAAGGGATCTTGTGCTGTATCTACCTTGTCGTTCCTTGGGGGTCTTGATCTACTCTGATTGTTCATATTGCGAGAGTTTTTCCTGTTGATTCCATCTCATGATTATTTTTCACTGTTGCCTTTGACTGTCCTCAGGGTTGGGGAGGTACCTTTCCCAGATCAGACCCCAGCAGGATCACTCTGTTGTTGCTGGATCTTTGTAGGGAGTGATCCTGTGTAGCTCCTCTGGGACTGCCCCACCCAGGGAGTTCTGGCTGTGGGAGCAGCTCCAGAGTGTGGCACGCCCAGATCAAGCAGCAGGGCATGGGATGGTGCACGGGGTTCTGGGAGTGCCCAGCACCTGGTGGCCTTTGTAAAGGGAGCCAGTGCCTCCATTAATCTCTGGCTGGGAGGAGGGCTCCAGAGGGAGGGCACGTGCAGTGCTGTCTCCTGAGTCCCTGGCCAGATGGGCAGGGACGGTGCAGAGGCAGAGAGGGTAGGGGAGGACAAAGGTTGTGCGGCTCCCGGAGTTCCTGGCCCGGGCAGGCAGGTAGAGGCCTGGCAGTTTCCCAGTGGAGACCCTGGCCTGTGTGGGCAGCAGGCGGAGGCCCGGTGCAAGGGTCCCAGCGGAGTCCCTGGCCATGCAGTCAGCAAACCGAGGCACAGTAGAGTCCCTGGCTGCTGCAAGCAGAGGGCTGTGTCCTGGCGGGTGCAGATCAGAGCCACCTGAGGGTCCTGGCTGGGTCCCTGGCCAAGGCCCGGCAGGGTGCCAATTGGGGCCAAGCGGGAGTCCTGGCAGAGTTCGGCTGGTGGTGGACCAAGCCCGGGGTGGGGGGCGCCAATTGGGGCTGTGCGGATCCCTGTGGAGTTCTTGGCGGCCATGTGCGGTGGGCTTGGGGCATGGATCAGAGCCAGGACGTGTGTCCCGGCCAAGTCCCTGGCTGCAGCGGGTGGTGGGCTGAGGCCAGGCAGGACACAGATTGGCGCCTCAAGGAAGTCCCGGCAGATTTCCTGGCCACTCCTGGCCACGGGCCAAGGTACGGTGGGTGCCAGTTGGGGCCGCACAGTGTCCTGGTGGAGTTCTTGGCTGCTGCGGGCTGTGGGCCGAGGCCCAGTGGGGCATGGATCGGAGCTGCACAGGGTCCTAGTGGATTCCCTGGCCCCGGTGAGTGTTGGGCTCAGCTGGGGTGGAGTGGAGCCCTGCAATTCTGTGCAGATTCCCAGGCCTGGGGGCTGGTGGGGGCTCAGTGGGGCTCCGAGTGTCTTACTTGGCAGGCTGCTGGTCCAGCTGATAGGGAGGGTGGGTGCTGCTGAAGTCCTCTTTCCTCAGTTTCAGCAGAGGTCAGGCTTCTGGTGCTTTAGATAAGGGGGGAAGGGTGTCCTGGAAGTTCAGAATGGCAGAAAACTTTAGTCCAGTTTTTCTGCTTGAAGCTTGGTTTCTTGAAGTCGCAGCTTACCCTAGCAGAGGTGACCTGCAGTTATTGCTTCTCTTTCTCGGCTGAGCTCCCAGTCTTCAGCTCAATTGGGCAGTTTCTGGAGGTTATCTTTCCTTTTGGACAGTAGCTTCTGTTGGAAGCTGCTTCCAGTCGGCCATCTTGCCCCTCCCTCCGCACTTTATATTTTTCAAAGGGTTCACTATGTGCTTTTCAGTTTGATCCTCCCAATATCAATGTGTCAGATATCTCTTGTTTTCTTTTTCATACAAATACCAATTCAGCCTAAGATTCAGAATATTCAGTACACTGACCACCATAGCTAAGAAAAAGGTCCATTTAGGAATAAATTTATGCCTTATTGATACAGAGTTTCCCCATTCTGGGTTGGACAAGGAGGGACCCCCTGTTTCCTAGGCCTGGGCAATTTCTTGTAAGCCAGGCCTCTTCTGAAATGGACCTAGCTGTTTTGCCTAGAACTAGAGGAACTGCATTCATTTGTTAATACACTCATCAACATTGAAAAAGTGTCTTCCATCTACCAAGTCCTGGCCAAATGTAATTCTCAGGACTTTTTATCCCCAGACAAATACCCCACTGGAGACTTCCCACTTGGATATTTCCCTCTGCCAGAAGTTATGGTGCTTTTTATTCTTTTGGTATTCCTTTCTATCTAATACATCCTGTCTTACCACTGATCTGTGGTCTGTGGGTTCATTCTTTGAATCCCAGAGACCAAGGACCTATTGCAGAAAGAAATTCCGTGCACATTATGACTACTCAACCTGGTCTTGTCTCACCTATACCACATTTAAATTTAATTATCTTGCAAATAATTCTTGCCATGTCTACTGGAAGTGGATTTGTTTATAAAACATTTTTTTCATTAATTCATGCTAAAGCTATTGCATGCCCACTATATATGCCAAGCCTTGTCTCTTGAGGGGGTACAGCAATGAACAAAACAGACCAGATCTTTGTCTTTAGAGTGTATAGTATGCGGCCAAGGGGCTTGGGGTGGGAAAGATATTGACAGAATAGGGTCAATCCCATGGTTGTAGAGAACAATGAAGATGGGCAGCTCCATGCTGAGGGAGAGAGACATGTGTGTGTGCAGTTGTGGGGTCATTTCATGAAGGGTTTTGGCAGGCCCTTTCTGAGGAGGTAATACAGATGCAGTACCTAGAGGAGGAAACCAGTGATCATTGAGAAGTTAGAGCATTCCAGTAGGAGGGAATATCTTGAGGCTGGGGGAATGACTTGGATTATTTGAGGAACTAAAGGAAGTTTTTGATAACTAGAATAGAGACTCTTGCATGGACCATGGCAAGGAATTCAGTCCATGACTAACTTTCAGCTTCTTACAGAGCAGGAAAGTAGTCCAGGAGCATTCATGTGAGCCACAACCAGCATGGTCTCATGGGTTCCAGCCTTGGCACTGACTCCTTCTCAATCTTGGGCAAATGGGTCCCAGTGGTCCCAACCTCAGTTTCCTAACCAAGAAGTACAGAGGTTGTTACTGTCCTTTTTCCTCAACTGAATTCATTTTTTCCTTTTCCTCACAAGATTATAGGCTCTGTGAAGGCTATAATGAGGTCACTGTTTTATATCTAACTTCCCCACACCCTCAATCTATCCATATACCCATTCCCAAAAGCACTGAGGTCATTTTTGCTTAATAACAACAGATCAACTGTGTGATGTATAAGGTAGGGATTTAAGATATGCATATGGGTTAGATAAGCTGGATTTGTGAACCACTTATAAAAACTAGGACTGATATTAGTTGTAAAAAAAAAAGACCCTATGTAGGCTGCTTTCTGGGGGCAGAGCCACTGTGTATTCCTCACCTTTGCCCAGAGGTGACTTGCTGGGAAGATATGTATTATGTGATAGTCTGAGATCTGGAGTCCTAGTATGGAAGTCTTTTGGGACAAGATTTACCAACCTGAATAGCCCATATTTCACACCTGGGGCTATACCTTCTCTGAAGAATTTTGTGAAAAGAAAGGAGTCTTTTTATATATATATAAATCTTTGACATTTCTAATTTTTTTCTTTTTCCCTCTTTTCTTTCCTTCCTTTCTTTTCTTTTTTTTTTTTTTTGAGACAGAATCTCACTCTATTGCCCTGAGTAGAGAGCAGTGATATTATAGCTCATAGCAACCTCAAACACTTGGGCTCAAAAGGTCCTGTTGCCTCAGCCTCCCGAATAGCAGTAGCTGGAACTACAGGCCCTGGTTAGTTTTTCTATTTTTAGTAGAGATAGGGTTTGGCTTTAGCTCAGGCTAAGCTCAAGCAATCCACCTGCCTTAGCCTCCCAGAATGCTAGGATTACAGACGTGAGCCACCGTGCAGGGTAAGGAAGGAGTCTTGTGGAAGGAGCAGATTATGTTGCTCAGTTACACCTTTAGGGATAAAAGAAGGAGCTTTCCACATTCTAATTTGATCTGTACTCACAAGATTCTAGCTCATTTGGGCTTCTTGTTGCCCTTAAAGGAGGTCCCACGTCCTTCTGACAACTTCCAGGTCTTGCAAAATCTAGCTCTTGTCTTCTCTTTTCCTGCCACTGCTCACTGATTTGCTTCTCTTGCTGTCTTCCAGCCTGTCTTAGTCCCAGGCATTGACCATCATTACCTCTCTTCTGAACTTGGAAATTCTCTGCACCTTTCCCCTTATCCCCTCTTAGGCAGGAGAGCTCGTTCCCACCCTCATCCTTCACCCTCATCCTTCCTTCACCCTCATCCTTCACAGCTCAGCTTAAATATTCCTGGGAGGTAGGTTCTCTGTTGTGTGTTCCCTCAGCCCTCCAAGTCCTGTCTCTTGTACCTCCTTATAATTTGCCTTTAATGTCCACCTTTCCTGATGACTGTAAGCCTCCAAAGGTAGTTGTGTTCCCAGGTATCCTTTCTGCCTCACACAGTGTCTGGCATTAAGGGCCATAAATCTTAGTTGAACAGATGAACACGTGAACCAGCAAGGCCTTTGAAGCTCTGTGACACTGCTTAGATTTTAGGGTGAAATTTGGGAGATCTCTTGAACTTTCGTTTCTTAGACTATAACAATGCTTGAAAATAACAAGACTTATCGTTGAGAAATGAAGATGGGAGAACTACAACTGCAGGAAAATTTTTAAGCTCTGACCTGTGCCAAGGCCTGCCATGGCTCTTTACATGGTTTATCTCATGAATTGCACAAAGTAACTGCTATTATATTCTTCACTCTGCATCCAGCCCTGGGGGTGAAGGACAGGGTGGGTAACCAGTTCTAGGTAGGGAAGAAAAGCAAGAGGTAAATAGGGATGGAAACTGTAAGTAGAAAGAAAGTAGGCTCAATGTGGGCCTTCCCTCACTGAGGAAAATTAAGAAGCTCTAGGACTCTGACTTTAGGGTTAGGGTGTGCTTCTGGGTTGCTTGGTCGGCTGTAGACAAGGTTTCCCGGAGCTAGCCAAATGCTACGCTGGACTAGGGTGATTTATGTGTTTAGGTCATCCATTCTACACAGCAAACAGCTTCAGAGCTGTTAAGCCACCTGTTCCGAGTGCCACACAGCTCACAGCAAAGCTTCAACTCCAAAGTTTACCTGCATGTGGGCTATTCCCATATGGGTAGTGAAGCCATACTTCACTCGCTTCACTTCTTGATTATAGCCAAAATGCATTTACTCCAGGTATTGAGGCCATATCAGAGATTTAAAGACCAAGCCTGTAAGACAAGATATGGGACCTGCTTCATTGCAGTAGGAGACAGGCAATTTCAACTGAGATTCCTCAGTTTGGAGGCCCCCAGAGAATCCCCTGGTTTCTTGATCAAGATGTTTTTGACTAGTGCAAGTAATCTTTCTGCTTCCTGACTGAGGCTTCCTCCCTCTGATAACCACGAAACCTAGTCTCTTCTAGAAAAGCAAGAATTCTCTTTTTAAAGTTAAGAGGCTTCTTTCCCCAACCAGAAGCCCAGGGTATTTTATTTCTTATAACTTCTGCTCCTAGAGTAATTTTGTATCTCCACATAGAGTGATAAAGTTGTCCTTCTTCACCTGGGACTTTCCTGATTTTAGCAGTGTAAGTCCACTGTCCTAGGTAGCCCACTCAGGCCTAGGTAAACAGGATGATTGGTCACTCTACACTGGGAGAGGATAAAGAAATGTCTTCCCCATCTACCTACATACTATTTCTTTAACTGTTTAATGTATGCAACCTGTATGATTGTATGCAAACTATCACCACTGTTTCCTAAAATTGTCAGGTCAGGTGCAGTGTGTTAATAATGTTTGTTCACAGTTGACTTGTTTCATGCCTGCACTTCCCAGGTTGGACACTAGATGGTGGCATTGGCCCCCTGTTTAAAAAAAAGTGCAAAAATCATTCAACTAGCCTTCTGTAATGGCCTAGTCATCTGGGAAGACTGGGGGCCAGAGAGAAGTGAAATATATAGGGTGTCCATAAAGTTCCTGTGCAATCAGTTAAAAAAAATTTTTTTTTTGGCAGAGTCTCAAGTTGTAGCTCTGGCTCACAGCTTACAGCAACCTCAAACTCTTAGGCTTAAGTGATTCTCTTGCCTCAGCCTCTCAGGTAGCTGAGACTACAGGCACCCACCACATTGCCTGGCTATTTTTTGGTTGTAGTTGTCATTGTTGTTTGGCAGGTCCGGGCCAAATTCAAACCTACCAGCTCTGGTGAAGGTGGCTGGCACCTTAGCCACTGAGCTATAGGCACCAAGCCAGTTAAAAAAAAAAAAAAATTAATTGCACTTGAACTTTATGGACACCCTGTCATGTTTATGGGACAGATTGGAATAAGCAGACTGTGTGAAGTGGCAAGTTGTAAAAAGGAAACATACCAGATTTGCTGTAAAATCCCTTAAGCATTTAGAACTTGGGACAGAACTAAAGATATACTATTTCACTGCAAGTGGGTCTGCTTCCTCCGGCTCATCTGAATAACATGTCTGGTGTGAATCCATTACGTAAAGGAGAAAGAAAAGCTAAGTGGAGTTAGAGGAGCCAAATGCAGGGAGCATCTTCTGGGTGATATTAATGACAGCTTTGGCTCTCTGGGTGAGTGAACATGTCAAGACCAAGGCCATTCCCATAGGTCTATGAAGCCAGGCCCAGCTGAGGGCTGAAGATGCTGGCAAGTCGGGAGGAGAGGCCCCTCCCAAGTCCGAGTGACTCACGCCACCTGCAGAGAACACAGTTGCCACCAGCCTTGCTCATCCTCCCTGAGAAGCTAAATTTATATTTTGAGAAGAAACGCTGGCACTGGCGCTGGCAGGAGGGAGCAGGGGGCATATGGGGAGGAAGAACAACATCATCTCGGGGTGGGGGCCAGGGAGTTGACATGGATTCACAGTTTAAGGGCTTTGTGAGTGAGCCCGTGAGGTATTTCATGGAGAAAGCAGTATCAGAGAATATTGGGTTTTCTTTTTAAGCATTGGGCCCCCCTACTAAAATTCCAGTAACTACTAACATTGAATGCAAAGCCCAGAAGTTATGCTTCTGACCCCTCTTTTGAAACTTTGAGTTAAGGAAGTACACACTCTCCTTTATAAGCTATATTGCTAACCCAAAGGGTGGTGGGGCTGGCCAGGCTCTCACTGGCCCAGTAGTCTGGGGGGTTTTCAAACTGTTAACAAGTCTTTGTCATCCACAAAATTACCTCAAGGTTTTCTTAAAAGTCATGCAATTTATTCAGTATCTCTAATACTTAAAATGCCTAAAGAAACTATAATTTTTATTTTTGTTATTATATGACGCTGGGAATATTGAGTTTGAAAAAAAATTCTTTATTAAAAATATAAGCGTGGGCTGAGTGCAGTGGCTCATGACTGTAATCCTAGCACTCTGGGAGGCCAAGGAGGGAGGATTGCTTCAGTTCAGGAGTTTGAGACCAGCCTGAGCAAGAGTGATTCTATTAAAAATAGAAAAATTAGTTGAATGTTGTGGTGGGTGCTACTCAAGAGGCTGAGAAAGGAGGATCACTTGAACCCAGGAAGTTTGAGGTAGTTGTGAGCTAGGCTGAGACTATGGCATTCTAGCCCAGGTGGGCTATGGCACTCTTGCCCAGGTGATGAAGTCAGACTCTGTCTCAAACAAACAAACAAACAAAAAAGTGTGAGGACCACTGGCCAATTTCATAGGCCTAGAGAGAAGTCTAACCTCAGCCTTCCTCTAGAGCCGATCATGTAGGATGATGAAGGCCAGGGGGAGCCCAGGCAGAAGTCACACCTTCCCTGACCTGAATCCCTCATCCTGGGCACCCGGAGAAGCACGTCAGAAGAGACCTCTGAAGTGGAGGCCTGCTCTGGAGGTGCAAAGTGCAGGGCGACAGCTCACTGCCCAGGAGCTCTCTGTCTTTCAGAGAATGGGAATGTGATGCCTAAAGAGGCACCTCTGCTATTTCTTACATCTGTGTCTGGAGGAAGGTCTTCATGCCTGGGGGTGGGAGCCTTCTGGGGTACAAATGAGGCCAGCCCTGAAATGCAGGGCTGGTAGGAATGTTCCAGACTGGATAAAAATGTGACCCAGGTGGTGCCAAGTGGCAGAGGGGAAGAAGTTTTGAGCTGGAAGAAAGATGATCTGGGTCAATTACCTGCTCTGCATCTCAGTTTCTTCCCCTACAACCTCTGCAATGATAGAGTTCTACCCACTGCTTAGGGTTGTTATGAGAAACCAATAAAATGATGAACACCATCAGGTGTTTTATTTCTTTTTTCTTTTTTTCTTGTATTACCATCAAGTGTTTTAAAATAGAAAGACAAATAGCAAAAAAAGCCAAAATTTTTTTTGTTTGTTTTTTGCGAGTCTTACCTTGTCACCCTGGGCAGAGTGCCATGGCATCATAGCTCACAACAACCTCAAACTCGGGCTCAAGTGATCCTCTTGCCTCAATCTCCCAAGTAGCTAGGACTACAGGCACCCACCACAACACTCAGCTGTTTTTAAAGGCAGGGTCTCACTCTAGCTCAGGCTGGTCTCGAGCTACTGAGCTCAGGTGATCACCTGCCTCAGCCTTTCAGAGTGCTGGGATTATAGGTGTGAGCCATGGTGCCCCTCCTGACCAACAGTTTTTGAGCATTTCACCATGTGAAGCACTTCACCACCAGCCAGTGGCGCTTCTGCGGTGGTATGTCTCACGGCCATGACACTGGAACACCTGAATGTGGGAGTCCTAAGTTATGCTGGGTAACAGCAAGGACTTTGACTCGCATAGGCTCAGTTGTGGTCCTGCCTGCAACAGTTCCAACACGTGATGCTGAATGGGTCACTTAAGCACCTCGGAGTCTCCATCTCCTCAAGATAGTACTCGGCTTACAGGGTCATGTGTGGGCTAGAGGAGATGCCGCAGTCCCTCCTTATTTAAGGTTTTGCTTTCCTCAATCGACAAGTATGAAGTGGAAGAACTAGGTGTAGTGGCATGTGCCTGTAGTCCCAGCCACTCGGAAGGCTGAGGAGAAAGCATTGTTTGAGCCTAGGAGTTCCAGGCTTCAGTGAGCTATGATTGCACCACTGCACTCCAGCCTAGGTGACAGAGTGAGACCCTGTCTCTAAAAATATATATATAGGCTGGACCCAAGGGCTCATGTCTGTAATCCTAGCACTTTGGGAGGCCAAGGTGAGTAGATTGCTTGAGCTCTGAAGTTTGAGACCAGCCTGAGCTAGAACGAGATCCCATCTCTAAAAATATCCAGGCTCGGCTGAGCACAGTGGCTCGTGCCTGCAATCTTAGCACTCTGAGAGGCCAAGGTGGGTGGATTGCCTGAGCTCACAGGTTCAAGACCAGCCTAAGCTAGAGTGAGACCTCGTCTCTAAAACTAGTCGGCCATTGTGGTGGGCACCTATAGTCCCAGCTGCCTGGAAGGCTGAGGCAAGAGAATCACTTTAGCCAAGAGTTTGAGGTTGTTGTGAGCTATGACGCCATGGCACTCTACCGAGGGCGACAAAGTGAGACTCTGTGCCCTCAAAATAAATAGAATAAAATAAAAAAATAAAAAAGAATCTTTAAAAAACATAAAAATAACTGGGCATTGTAGTGGGCGTCTGTGGTCCCAGCTACGCAGGAGGCTGAGGCCAGGGAATGACCTAAGGTCAGTAGCTTGAGGTTTCTGTGAGCTATCACGCCATGGCACTCTACCCTTGGCAACAGAATGAAACTGTGTGCCAAAAAAAAAAAAAACCCTATACACATACCCACATATACACACATTTATGATGAAATAAAGAAAATTCCAGAAATAAACAATTCATAAGTTTTCAATGGAATAGTGCGATGAAATCTCATGCAATCTTATTCCCTCCCTTCTGGGATGTGAATCGTGAATCACCCCTGTCCAGCGTATCCCTGGTAAATGCTACCTGCCCATCAGCCCCTTCATATTCCTTAAGTGATGTGAGGTTTTCATTTCTACTAAGAGGTGGGGTTAGTTTTTCCTGTTCTTGCATCTTTGCCTAGGGTGGAGATAATGCCCTGTGACAGCCAAGGCTAGGTAATGAAAGATAATTCGGTTGACACTTCTCTTGGGATAATTGCCACCGTGCTGTGAGGAGGCCCAGGCAACCCCATGGAGAGGACACGGTAGGTGCTTTGGCTGCACCTGCAGCTGAAGCCTCCCCGGCCAGCATCACTCGACAGATAAGTGGGTGAGGATCCCCCAGAGGATTTCAGCCCCCAGCTTCAATCCTCTTGCTTGAGTAAGATAGTTTGATTTGGGTTTCTACCACAACTTTCATGCAGTTTTAATAATTTGTTTTTTGAGACAGAGCCTCAACCTGTCACCTTGGGTAGAGTGCCATGGCATCACAGCTCACAGCAACCTTCAACTCCTGGGCTCAAGCAATTCTCCTGCCTCTGCTTCCCAAGTAGCTGGGACTACAGGTGCCTGCCATAATGCCCGGCCATTTTTTGGTTGCAGCCGTCATTGTTGTTTGGCGGTCCTGGGCTGGATTCAAACCTGCCACCACAGGGGTATGTGGCTGACACCTTAGCCGCTTGAGCCACAGGTGCCCAAGCCAATAATTTTTTTTTTTTTAGAATGTGCTCTGCAGGAGATTGTGAGGAAAGCAAATCCATCCCAAACCTACCTATGGAGCTGGGCCCTGGAGTCTGTCTCTTAACAAGCTTTCCAGGTGATTTTTATGCATGTTAAATTTTCAGAAACTTGCTCTCCATTATAGTGAGGCCCAGTGTTTTCTTACCCTCTCTAAAGTATTGATTAGACCAGCAGTTCTCAACCTGTGGGTCGCAACCCCTTTGTAACAATGAAAATACATCGCAGCATTAGGAAGGTTGAGAACCACTGGGTTAGACCAATGCAGAGTCCCAAGGGTCAGCTTGTGACCCTGCCTCATTCTGTGTCCCTCATCTGAGCCACATCCCCAGTGTATGACTGGGTAAGGATGATGGATGATGGTGACATTGCATGGGACTTGTTTTCCCATAGACATTAAGGATTTGAAATTGTTCCATTGTAACATTTATTTGTTCAACACCATTGGCTGTGTTTTGCCCAGATGTTGGGAGTCTACGGGGGCATTGACATAGTTCCTGTCCTTAAAGTAATTAAAGTTTAGTTTTGGAAAAGACATAGAATGTAATAACTGTACATAGCCCATGCTGAAAGCCAAATGAAAGATATAGAGCCGCATCCTGGATGCCCTGTGCAACCACTATTTTAAATATTTCATTTCCTGGCCCCACACACTATCAAAATATCCTCCAACGACTAATTTATGAGCATGTGAGCAACATTTCCCAGACTGTCTTACACATCTGTCAACAGCATAAAACTCTATATCCTCATGCTCCAATATGGGGTTCAGAAATTTAATCTCTCTAGGTAGTTTTTCAATGAAGGGAAAGATAAATGATCATCTAGTGCTGAAGCCAAGAAAGGATTTGCACAGGATGTAAAATTAAGCTGGGGCTAAAAGGGGGAAGTGCAGCCTGGGGTGCTGAGGAAGCTGGCGGCCCAGGAGAGCTAGAGGCAGCGGCAGGCCCACAGACCTGTGCTGTGGGGGAGGGAAAGTCGCAGAGAAGGCAAATGGGATTTGGACTTGGCCTTGGAAACTGTGAGGGACCACAGGAGATCGGGGAATGAGAGCTCGTGATAAAAATATTCTCTGAGAAAGATTATTGCAACAGCAGCCTACAGGGGACAAGACTGGAAAATGTCCTCTCTAGAGGCTTTGCCGGGTCCCATTTTGGGGCCGGCTGGCACTTGGCTATGCAAGGCCTTTAATGCCAAATAAAAATCATTTTTAGTATTTGCCTTTATAAAGGTTCTAGGTTTATTTTAACTTCAATCTTGACCTATCACTTTTCCTAGGAGGGTTGTTCCTTTCTATAGAACAAAAAGAAAAAAGGATTATAAATTAATAATCTGTTTCTAACCTGTACATCTTATTCTGCCCCCAGCCCTGTGTGGCATTCTCTTCCTGGATCAGTGTTTGGCGAACTGGTAGAGATTGGAGAACATTAAACATATCTAACAGCTTTGTGGAAGTTTGATTGACGTACAGTGGGTCTAACATGTTTAAAGTGCAAACTTGATGTTTTGACATGTGTATGAAACCATACGCACACACATCAAAATTACAAACACGCACATTATCCCTGGAAGTTTCTCATGCCATTTAGAGGACATTTTTAGCTGCATTTTGTAGGAAGAGTATCTTCCTGATTCGAGGGTGAGGGGCTGATGATCATAACAAAAAATGTATTTCGGGGGGCAGATACAGGACCCCGTTTTGTTTTTTGGGCAATTCCATTTGCCAGCTAGTCTATCTCCCTTTCCTCCCTCGGCTCTGCAGAGTTTAGGGAGAGGTTCTAAATAAGCATTTCACCCCAATGTTAGGTTGGCAACAGTGGAAGTCACACAGGAATGTAAAATACAGACTGCCTGTCTTGTGCCTTTTAATTATCCTCTTTTTTTTTTCTTACTAAAAATAAAAATAGCAATCATATTTGATTTATACCAAATACCAGGTACTGGTTTAAAGGCTCAACACACCATTTTCCACTTAATCCTTTTCTGAGGTCGATACTTTCCTCTACCTAACAGAGAAGTTAGTGACTTGCCTAGGGCCCTGCAGTTGGCAAGAAGAGGCTGGCATTTGAGATTAGCTCTGTTACTTTGAGCAGGTCCTCTGGGTGCAGCAGTACAGGTTGTGCACTGCACAACTCCAGTGGGTCTCATCCACATGGACTGTAGTAGTCTGTCTCAAAGCCATTTCTCTGTTCCCTCTGTTGCTTTGTCCACATAAATGAAGCCGATGTTTCTGCCTTCTAAATGAGCCAGGCAGAATGGACACTGTTGGTGCATAGGAACGTTCCCTGGGAGAGGCTGCTGATCATTAGAAAACCTCATGAAGTTGCATGTATGTGCAGAGAACCAGAATGTGGTGCTCAGTTTTATAGGTCCAAATCTGTGGTCTTTCTTTGCACCAGAGGTTTTCAGACTTGAACGTTCTGACCCATGCCGATTAAGCCATAATATTTAACGTGCTCCAAACAAGTACTTTTTCCTTAAAGGCCAGGGGAAGTGAGATGATCAGAAGGTGGCTCAGACAGCATGGGTTGCAGACACAGAGAGCCAGCCAGCTCATTTGAATGCTTACTGACATGAGGCTGAGATAAGACACCCATCCATTCCACCACTGCTATGGGCTGAATTGTCTCCTCTCCCACACTTGTATGTTGAAGCATACTTCAATGTGACTGTATAAAGATAGAGTTTTAGGAGGTAGTTGTGGTTAAATAATTCCATAAGGGTGGGGTCCTAATCTTACAGGACTGTGGTTTTATAAAAAGAGGACAGTCTCCCCGTCTCCCACATCACATGAGGACACAGCAGGAAAGTGGCCATCCGCAGCCAGGAGGAGTGCTCTCTCCAGAACCCGTCCATGGAGGTCCTCTGATCTTGGACTTCCAGCCTGTAGAACTGTGAGAAAATAAACTGCCGTTTAAGTCTCCCAGTCTTGGGTATTTTGTTATGGCAGTCAAGCAGTGCTTAAATGAGCTCAGACCCCTCTCTTGAGCTGTGACCCCAAACCTGCTCCTCCTCCTGGGTTCTCCAGTTCAGCAGTTGGCATTACCATACACCTTGTCGCTCCAGACAGAAACCTGGTGTCTTAGTCTGTTTAGTGTTGTGAGAACAGAATACTCAAGGCTGGGTGAATCAAGTGAAAAGATGTTTATTTTTCTCGAGGTTCTGTTGGCTGGGCAGTACAAGAAACATGGCATCGGCATCTGCTTGGCTGGCAGGGGGGGCACATGTTGTGTCATGAGATGACAGAGAGGGTTAAAGTGGAATTGGATACGTGTAAAGAAAGAAAACTCGAGGGGCCTCTTGAAGTGGCATTATAAGAACCACCCTTGAAGGACTGATCCAGTCTGTCCAGTGGGGAACTCTACTGTGAAAACCACTCCTGAGGAATCTGCCCCCAGACCCAACACCTCCTACTAGGCCTCACCTCCCAACACCGGCACATTGGGATCAAATTCAACCACAGCACCTGGGAATCATGCTTAGGACTGTCCTTTCCCTTACTTGCTAGCTGCTCAGTGCAAGTCCTGTCCCTCTGCTGGCCACCTGTTACCACCTGGTTCCAGCTGCCTAAATCTTTCTCACAGCCCCTCTTCGGTTATCTCTGACCAGTTCTCTTCCCAGCAATCAGAAAGCTGTCCTACAAGTAAATCTGATTGTGTTACTCCAACTAACTTCTTGACTCAGCTTTCAAAGCCCCTCAGGATCTAGACCTTTCTTTCCTCTGGCCTCTCCCCCCACACGGCGTTGCCTCCAGTCGTGCTAAATTCCCTGACTTGCCCTTTTCTGGCCCTGTCATATTTAGTCTCAGAATGAACACATTGGCCTCTCTGCTTAGAATGCTCTTCTTTTTGTATTTATATTTTTATTGTGGTAAGAAGCGGAAATCTGCCCTCTTAACACATTCTTTTAAGTTTGTAATACCGGGTTGTCAGCTGCAGGCCCAGTGCTGTCCAGCGGAGCTCTTGAATCACTGACACTTTGTGCCTCACCCCGAGCCGGTCCTGCTCAACTCCTGTCATTTTTCAGCATCCAGCACACCAGATGCTTCTCTGGTATGGCTGACATTCTGCTTCGTTACAATTGCTTGCTTAATTTTGTTAAAAGGAAAACTTGAGACAGATTAAGTTTAGCAGAGTTTAACTGAGAGAGAACAATTCATAAATCAGGCAGCTCCCAGGAGCAGAGTAGGTTCAGAGTACTATGTGGGCTGCCACAAAGTCGGATCCACGTATGGACAGAAAAAGATGAGTGGCGTACAGAAAGTGGAAGTGAGGTACAGAAACAGATCGTTACAGCTCAACGTTTGCCTATGTGAACACGGGTTGTAACTCTGTGATTGGTACACAAGTGGGTTATGGTCTGATGACCCATCCAGTTAGATTATACTTCACTCTGTGCAAGGACCCTGTTGGAAGAACTTGAAATAAGAGTGGAGTAAATAGCTGTGTCAAAGAGCAGGTTTTCTTGATCTACCATTGCATAGCACACATATGCGGATCGGTTCCTATTCCTAACGCCACGTGTGAAACTGAAGTGAAAGAAACAGCTATGCCGTCTTGCCAGCAGGTGGCGCCATGAGACGCTCCTATGAGAAACAGGAGCCAATGAAAGCGGGACTCCTTACTACTTCCCCTTCCAGAAAAGCTCGGTTATCAATGTGTGTTTATATTTTTAATGATGTTAGAAACACACGTGCATGGCTTAAGATATTTGCAGAAGATTCATCCCTCCTCTCGTTTTTCATATCGTAGGATTGCTTATTTAGAGAAAGTTTATATTCCTGTAAAAGGAAAAAAAAAAAACAACCCGGGAGTTTAATGTAAAATTGTCATATCACAAAAAACCAAAACCAAAACCAAAAAACCATATATATATGGAGGTTACTTTAGGCTAAACTTAATAAATGACTGTCGTCTTTTCTGGCTGTCTGTCCTTGCCCCTGAGCGCAGGGCCCCCGGCTGTCACCCCTACTCTGTATCTTCAGCATCTAGCAGTGGAGCAAGCACATAGCCGGTATTTGATGAACACAGCTGACGAGTTCGCCTCTGTGACTCTCCTTTCTTTCTGCACTTCCTTCTCAAAGCACCTTGGATACGTTATAGAGAAAAGCGAATGACAGCACTAGCTTTTCTGTTTAGGAGTCATTCTGTCTCCTAGGGTGACTGCTTATCTCTGCTCCTATTAGGTGTTGGTTTTAACTTTCACATGGGAAGCTGATCTCTCCAAGTTCTGAGGAGCCTCTGTAGACTTCCCCCAGCCTCCAGGGGCATTATTTCACTTCCCGGAGGAGCCTGGTTTTCTCAGAGGTGCCACACGCTCTGCCAGCAGGGCTGTCACACGAAAGCACAGTTCAACTACCATCACCTAATTACCAGTTACCAAGGAATTTAACCAGAAACATTGTGCCCTCAATTACTTACTGATATGCAAGCCAGTCTGACATCAGTGAGGGCAGGTTGGGTTGTGCTGAGGGGACAAAATAAAGCCAGAAATCTAGTGGTTTGAAACAAAGGCTTATTTTTTGTTTCTGCTACTTGCTCAATAAGGTTGATGGAAGCTTCTGTCCCATGTCATCTTATTTGAGGGACAAGGAGGATGGAGGCTTGACCTTCTGGGGCTTTGCTGGTTGCTAGAGCGAGGGAAGTGGGGCGTGGAAAGTTATTCCCCAATTGTTTAATGCTTCCACTTAGAAATGACATACAGCATTTTCATTCACATTGTACTGACCAAAATTAGTCATATGAAAGGGCAGCGAGGTATGTGTGCCAGGAAGGAGGAAGGCTAGAAACACTGGTAAACAATACTGACGTCTAATCCTAGTAGACATGGATACAAAACCAGACAATATTATATAAAAAATTAAAATTGAAATATACGCCTTGCACATTCTGCCACAGGAGGTGAACTGAAAGGGAACCCAGGGTTAGCAGCAGACACACTCTCAGAGAAAGGCAGGGCAGATTGTAGTGGAGGAAGGGTCAGGCTTGGGCAGCAGGAGCCAGAAAAGGAGGCCAGCAGAAAGAAACCAGCAGTCACAAGCTTGGAAGGCAGGTCAGGCAGAGCCCTGCGTAGGGCAGCTGAGCAAGGTCTTGACTGCTTGCCTCTGTGCTCAGGTGAGCTTGTGAGGGCTGACTGTGAAGTTGCTGCCACCTCAAGGGTGCGAGCTTGGTTACATTAGTGACAACCACACTTGGAAAATGGTCTCAGGTGGGGAAAGCAGCTATAACGGGAGCCGGTGTCAGGGCTGGTCCAGTGTGGGCTTACATGTCAATCAGGAGGCAGAAACCAGGCCAGTTCATTTATGAAAGGACATTCAATAGAAATTAAACGATAGTGAATTTCAGTCTGGTTAAAGAACTGACAAGGCGACACTAAGGGAGCATGGAGGCGGCAACTGCAGGTGGCACTTGTCACTCCTGGGGCTGGGCTACAAAAGGGGAGGTTGGCAGCTTAGAGGAAGAGGCACTGCTCAACTGGTGTTGGTGTCCCTGAGCTCAGAGGAGGAGTCCCAGGGACCAAGGACCCACACCTTTGAGGTGGGAGCACTGACGATTGGTGCTGACGTCTCTGAAGCCACATTGTAAGGCTGGTTCCCCAAGTGTTGGAGAAACTGTAAACTGGATATGGCCACTGCTATTGCAAACAACTGCTGCTGCCGGGATAAACCAGATCAAAGAAACAGGAAGCTGCCAGGAAAAAGCAAGTCCCCATTCCTCCCTCCAGGGTCCTCCATTGCCAAAGTGTAAGGGCAGTGTAGATAGATATTCAGCCCTCACCTCAAAGCAGAGAAAGAAAGGTGAGTGTGAAGCTTACTGCCTGGTACACCTGATAGACTTCCTTTAAGGAGGAAGGTTTGTTTAATAAACTTGAAGCAGCAAATTTTTTAGTACAGGTTGAGCATTCCTCATCCCAAAATTCCCAATCCCAAATCCCAAATGCTCGAAAATCTGAAACGTTTTTTTTTTTTTTGTAGAGACAGAGTCTCACTTTATCGCCCTCAGTAGAGTGCCGTGGGGTGTCACACAGCTCACAGCAACCTCCAATTGCTGGGCTTAGGTGATTCTCTTGCCTCAGCCTCCTGAGTAGCTGGGACTACAGGCACCCACCACAATACCCAGCTATTTTTTGTTGCAGTTTGGCCGGGATTTGAACCTGCCACCCTTGGTATATGGGGCCAGCACCCTACTCACTGAGCCACAGGTGCTGCTCCTTAACTAACTGTTTTTAACTAACTAATTGTTTTTGTTTTCTTCTTGTTACCATAAGACTTACCTCTTTTATGACCTTCTAGGGCCTCGCTGGCAACAGAGGTCCGAATTGGAGCTTTCCCTCTGGTGTCTTGGACTTCAGAGTGACTGCTCTTAACCACCCTGCCTTGCTGGTTGGCCCATCCTGACCTCAGTGGGCTGGTGAGGACAAAGCTGATGCAGACACAAGCTCCGCACTGTAGGCGCTAAGGGTTCAACCAATCGCAGCTTTAACTGTCACAAAGCATGGTGGCCCAAGTGGGGCACAGCAAATGCCAGTGTGTAGATGAGCTTTTACCCATCAGACAGAGGTGATGGAGCAAGGCAAGAGAGTGTCCTGAAGGATGCGGCTGGCATGTGACAACTAATGGCTCTTCCAAGCAGACCTATGTTACTGGCACTCTCCTAGGCTCTCGGAATTACTGGCTGATTTAGTCCTGACAGGAAGCCTAAGAGGGAGCTCATACTGTCCCCTCTCCTGCACAGAGACAAGGCGGGGAAGGCTGGGGAGAGCAGAAGTGTGGAACCTGCTATTGTGCTACACTTCAGCTCCTGCATGAACTTGACTTTGTCTCTCACAGTAGCACTTAAACCGACAGGTTCTTCCATTGAGACAGTTCTAAGCCTTTGTCCTTTATAGCTGCAGGTCTGGCTCAAATCCACTTACGTGAGGAATAAAGGATTTTTAGTCATCCTGGCCCCTGTGAGGTGCCCATTTCTGTCTGGGACAAACCAGCACAGGGGGCGGTGGAGAGCAACCCGCTCATCCGGGCCTCCCACCCACACCTATGGCGGCCCGCGGGGGTCTGAGTGACCCCTCCCTTAGTACTGTGTTTGGGTGCAGGTGAAGCCGAGTGGCAGTGATGTTGTGTTCTCCTCATTTCACAAACGTTCCTCAGATGGGATCCAGGCTGAGGCATGTCCAGGAAAGCACTGGGCCTCTAGGAGGCTTTCACCTGCAGCCCAGGCCTCCGTGTCACCTGGCTGCTCATCTCTGTGTCCTGTCTCCAGGGCTGGTGGGTTGTGATTTGGGGTGGGTGAGCAGGGCAGACCCCAGTGAGGGGTCCCACCACATCTTGCTTCCTATTGCCTCTCTCAGCAGGGGCCAGCCCAGCTGCACCCCCAGAGTCAGCCCTGGGGCGTGTGTCTGAGCCGTCAGACCCTGTCACCACCCTCCCTGGGGTGCCACACTCGGCCAGCGACCTGCTCCTCACAAACACCTCCTGTGCTTGCTGGGCCCCTCTGCACTGCACCCCAGGAAGAACCAGGCCTTCCAAGATCACCACCAAGCCTCAAAGACCTGTGTCCTGCGCTTAATGTGGGAGGCAGAGGTTGCTGCTGCCTTGTGAGCTGGAAAAGCTTCCTGCCAGCCAGACCCCAACCACCCCATGGCAGCACCTGTTTCCCTGGGAGCAGAGACCGGCCCTCAGGGAGGCATAGGCACTCCCAGCTGGCAGGTGCCCACCATCGTCACCACCAGAGCTGCCCTGCCTTTGGGGCTTCTTTTCCAGGTTCTGTCTGCTCCAAGATCATGAACTTCCACTCCCAGAGTAGGGCACGAAGCACCTGGCTCTCTTGCAAGTCTAAACACCTGCCCCGTGAGAGGTGGTGGGGGTCGTTTCTTCACTTAGTTAATGAGAGGCAGTCCGGAGGGTGTGCTGTGTGGGCTAAAACAAGGATGCTCCTTTCCCAAGATACCTTGCTGGCATCTGCCAAGATGCTGTCAAGTACACAGAACCATCTGGAAATTATAGGACCATGAATGGGCCCTGTATGGTGCAGCTGTTTCAGCTGAGCCCTAAGTAAGAGCTGAGGGTAGAAAGGGGAATTACATCTGATTCTTCTTTTTTTTCCTTCTAAGACAGTCTCATTCTGTCACCTGGGTTAAGTGCCTTGGGATCATAGCTCACAGCAACCTCAAACTCTTGGGCTTGAGGAATCCTCTTCCTTCAGCTTCCCAAGTAGCTGGGACTACAGGTACCTACCACAACATTCGGCTAGTTTTAGTAGAGGTGGGGTCTTGCTTTTGCTCAGACTGGTCTGGAACTCCTGAGCTCAAGCAATCCACCTGCCTCAACCTCCCAAAGTGCTAGGATTACAGGCATGAGCCTCCGTTTCCTTTTGAAGCTGTTGTTCAGCAGAGGGGGCACCATATCAATGTAATCGGCTCCATGAACAAATTCCAGTGACCCTTGTATGTTTTTCATAATACCCTCCCTTGTCTACTTGAGTTATTTCCTAGAAATGGTGGATTTCCTGGAAGACAAAGGAATTGGGATTCTGAAGGCAGCAGGATAGACTTACTGAGGCTAAGACTCACAGGTCCCCTCCACCTGCCCCTAGCAGGGGGCCCCTCCTTAAAGAACCCATGATCTGTGTGTGCTGGAGAGACAGATTTGAGGCGTCCTCTCTCAGTCTCTCCCAAAGACATCTCTTATATTAAAAAATTCCTTTCTTCCTTTTTTTTTTCTCTTTCACACATTAATTTTATTTGTTGATTTGAAAGAGATTATTTGCCAAGTTAGATTTTTTTTTTCCAGGTGTTCTGTTGAGTGAGCACAATCATCTACAGGTAAGTTCCCTACTCAAATGTACACACAGTACAGCTCAAAACAAAGTGATTCTTTAAAATTAAGAGTTGTTATAGCCTAAAGATAACAAAGTCAACTTACTGCTGAAAACGCACAAAAAGAAAAAATTGGTTGGAGCCTTCACAAGAATGGAAAATGTCTAATAAACTTAGAATGGTAACTTATTAAACTGTAGTGTTATTTACAGCCATAATTCATCAACCACAAACACAATAATGTGTTTGCATGGCATGCTACAACAGAAACTTTATTCAGTTCATTCAGAAAACATTGGCAAAATAAATTTCAGTTGCAAATTCACAGATACAAACTTTGAAGTATAAAGTTGTACATAACAGAAAAACCAGGTAATATATATATATATAT
>CAUYON010051976.1:0-77500 GCA_963573935.1 Arctocebus calabarensis
TTTTTTTTGAGACAGAGCCTCAAGCTGTCACCCTGGATAGAGTGCTGTGGCATCACAGCTCACAGCAACCTCCAATTCCTGGGCTCAAGCAAGTCTCTTGCCTCTGCCTCCCAAGTAGCTGGGACCACAGGCGCCCGCCACAACACCTGGCCATTTTTTGGTTGCAGCTGCCATTGTTGTTTGGCAGGTCCAGGCTGGATTCAAACCCGAGAGCTCAGGTGTACGTGGCTGGCGCCTTAGCCCGTTGAGCCACAGGTGCCGAGCCATGATTACAAAATTTTATGAAGAGGTGACCAACATGTAGCCAGTATTTTGTCAATATGTTGTAAAATTTTCTAATGAATACGTGCTGTCCCATTTTACAGATACCAACCTGAATTCCAAGAGATGAGATGACTTGCTTATTGTCTCACGATGTCTGAGAAAGAAGTAGAGCTCAAAGGCGAACCCAGAACTTTTAAGGGCATTCACATCCCATGAAATGATCTGTGTTAAAATCATACCTGGAAAGAAAGCCTGGCACGGATTTGCATACTCTGAATGTGTCCTGAAGCCACTGGTTTACTTTGTCAAATGTATTAGTATTTGTTCATTGTTTACCAATACTCTGATCAAGTCAAGACATTTAAAGTCAATAAGCCCACCTACATAAAGGGAATTTATAATGGGTATGATTCCCGCTTCCCTCCTTTCCTAGAGTCCCAGGCCCTATTCAGATTCCCAGGGCTGCACAGGGAACTTTCCATGCTACTTCCCTGCCTGTGCCACACTCCACCTTCTAATCAGCCCTAACAAGCATCGCCAATCTTATTTATTGAAATCTCCAGCACAGAAAACTTCCCCTGCGTTGATAGTGTGGTCTGAGTTCCACCGATCTTACAGTCAAGAGTCTGGAGTGTAACTTTGCTCCTTCCTGCTGTGATCTGAGGCTCTGTCCCCCCGGGGCCTAGTCACAGAGAAGACCCTGGATCCGTGGAGATGTAGCCCAACGCACAGCCTGTGGGTAACAGCAGTGGCTGAGAATTTCCTCTCTGCCATGACAAGTCCTACACTCCCTACACAGCTTCACACCCCCCACCAAAGTTATGCATCCTCCCTCCCCCTCTGACTTTCTCATTTACTTCCCTCTATTTAGCACCGTGTAATTATTTAGACCATTGGTTTTAAAACAGGGGCAATTTTACCTCTCTCCAGGGGACATTAGGGAGGTGGGTAATATTGTCTCGAGACAGTTTGGGTTGTCACAGCTGCAGGGGTGCTCCTGGCATCTAGTGTGTAGAGGTCAGGGGGGGGCCGTGAACATCGACAAAGCACAGGACAGCCCCCCAGCCCATGACAAGCACAAGCCAGTGTACATGCTACACATCAGCCACACCACGACTGAGAAACCCTGATTCAGACCCAGGAGGGCAAGTCCCTGCCACGGTGCTCTTCCTCCCTATTCTCCAAGTGTCCTTTGCTGTCACATCTAGTTGCTCAGGGCATTCATCCCCTCTAAGTCCGGTTCTGAACTCAGAATCCTCTTCACACAGAGCTCCAGGCAGCCTTTAATGAGTGATGGGAGCTAAAATCAAAATGAACTGGATTGTCCATCCTTACAGCAGACACTTTTGTGTTAGCTGCATTTACCTATTTACACTGTAAACATTTTGAAGCAAACATCACATCTCCTATGGCCTTTCTCATCGTCAATATTTCTAGGATGAAGAAAGAAAATGATGGAGTGACAGAGGGAGCAAAGGAGAGGAAGGGAAGGGGAACCAAGGAGCGAGGGAGGGAAGCAAAAAAAAAAAAAATTAAAGGAAAAGAAAGAAAAAATTTAAGGAAAGTGTAGAAGAAAAGAAGAATGGAAAATAAAAGAAATAGAATTGAAAACATGACACCACTGAGCTTGACACCTGCAATATCACTGCAGTAGCCCCTCTCTGTAAGGAGCTGATGTTGTACCTTTAGGAGGCTTTTCAAAGGAGAAGCCAATTCCATAAATTTCCCTATGACCAAGAGGTTGATGCCCTATTAGGAAAACCTAGTTTTTAATACTTTGTTCTTTTAGACATTGCAACTGATCCAGGCTCATTTTAAGAATTCCCTGGTTTTTCTCAGTCCCCCTGCCACCCCCAAGCTTTCCTGCCAAGTGAGGAGGATGAACTGTCATTTACTTGTCATCCTTCCCCCAAGCACACAGAGCACCCCAGAGAAGCTGGGTTCAGGTTCTTCTCAAACATTTGGCAGCCCTCATCTTGGTGGGTGTTTTAGGTTAAGGCAAAGGCATCCATCCACCCTAGTTAACAGTGTAATAAATGAATAGCAACGGTGGCATTCAGCTATGACAAAATCCTACATAGTGCATCTTGCTGATCGAGTTCGATGGATAAATTCTGAGTATTTTTATAGCTTAGCTCTTCAGAAGAGATTTGTCAGGCCCTTAGTAGTTGAGAGTCTGTGCCATTAAAATGACACCACCACATGTCTGCTTTGAACTCTTCTCTAACAAATATGAAAATGTAAGCAAAATTTCTCATAGAAATTTAAAAGAGCATGCCTCAGAAAATCACCAGCTTTATTATTGAGTAATCAAAGTGATCAATTTGTTGGGAAAAAAATTCTCTGAAGGCATGTATAGTTTTTGGCACTGTGCATCTTGGGTTTTTTTTTTTTTTTTTTTTGGCCCCACAGCACTGCCAACTAAAAACCCAAGCACAGTTTGAGTCAGATGCTTCTGTGCGTCCCTGCCTGCGGAACTCACCCTGTCCGAGGTACAAAGCACTTGCTTAGTGCAGTTTTCCATGTTCAGCTCCCACCATGGCCAGATGTGCAATCCCCTTCCACTGATTTTTTTATAGACTTTTTTTTTCTTGAATACATTTCTATTCTCAGAGTGCATCTGTTAAGACTTTTTGTCAAAGGCATATCAGGGACCTTCCTTCTTTGTCCATTGCAAAATGAAGTGACATCTCCCTCCTCTTAGCAAAAGAGAACGATTTGAATGAGATCGCCATCCTTGGAGAGGGAAGATGGAGGAGGCAGGAAGGGACCATCCTCCTTCTTTGGACCTTTCTTGGCTCCTAGAGTACTGCCTTTTCCTCCATGGTAAAACAGAATGATGCAAGAAATTTAACTTCCATGAACAACAGCAAGAGCAGGTAGATACTTTATGAAATAGGTTTAGCTAAAATGAGAACTACATGCACTTGCAAAGTCATGGCATTTTCTGAGAAAATTCTAGGAAAGAATTTTCATCAGACCAACACACTCTTCACTCCCTTTTCAGCAACTTTTAATCTGCTTGCTTCGTGGACCTTTTATTCCCAGGCAACTGGGCCTATCAGGGCCTGGATGGGCAATGGCTCTGCTTTTGCTAGTACTATGAAAGCAAAGGCATCTTCTGTCACCTTTGCCTCCTGTAGAAAGGAGACCAGTTCTCATGTTTTCCCTCAGCTCAATAGCTCAGGGCTTTGCTAATCTTGCTGAACACTTCAGTTTTTAGATGGTATATCAATGAGGCATTCAAACAGAGCAGTTTATACACAAAAATTCTGTCTGCTTTGTAAAAGATTATCCTTTTATAAACACTCTGCAGAAAACATAAAAGCAAATAGGGGACAGCACATAGAACAGGAAAGATGTTAGCAGGGAGATTAATACTGAATGGGCCGAAATGAATGGCGCTTACTAAAACGAGGTCCAGATACTTTGGCTGCAGTGAAACATAAATAATGGGAATGACACATCGTTTATTCGGGATAATGAGTTGATCCAAAGTAGAGGCCTAGGACAAGAGATTAAAGATTAAATATCCATCTCCTGATGAATATCAGTAGCAAACTTTAACCTTTTCCTCCCAAAAGTACAATTTTACTTGAACAATTATATGTGCTTATGCTAAAGTCCAGAAACAGCATACTTAAAAAATAACAAATACCACTTGAATTACTTTCTTATTCTTACGGAAAACATTGCTTCCCATTTTAAGATAGGAAGTGGAATTTTATTTCTAGGCTATAAACCTTCTGGAGACTGATTTTAGAAAACAAATTCCTCCCCCACCCTTAATAATATATTCTGTATTTGTGACATACAGAAATTTTAAGGACTCTTGTCACACCTCCTCATCCATTTGTTTAACATTAAAGTTTTTCAGAAGAGGAAAGAAAGTGAGATGGCACAACCCAGTACAGATGTTTACGTAATTAGTGGGCTCCGCAGAATGATAAAATGAGACAAGTATCAGCAATCTTCTTATCCAAACTCCTCATCCCATCATTGAGGAAACTGAGGCCCATGGCCAGGATGTGTCCAGCCAGAGTCCTATAACTAGTTAGAAACAGAGCTGGGACTAGTATCCACAGCCTTCTGTCTTCAGGCCCCAGCTCTTTCTACCACACCTTGCTGCCTCTTTATTACCCCAAGTTGGAAATAATGACCGAAGCAGCTTGCTGGAAAAGCCAGCACCCCACACACTAAATTAAAGCCCTGAATGCATGAAAAACTTAGACTATTGGATGCTCTGAATAATTAAGATTTGGAAACAGAAAAGGGGGAGGAGAATGAGAAGCACTGGAGCAGTAGGAAAAAATGTCAATGAGAAGGCTAGAAAAGGAACGGCCTTCACAGCAATCACAGATGCCTACAATGCTAGACGACAGGCCCTGCCACTCAGGCATGCATGACCTTGAAGCCGTCTTTAATGGCCCTTCCTTCTCAAGGACCAAGAAGACTCAGGGCAAGACAGAATTGTGTGGCTTTCCCATTCTTGAAACTAAGTAGCTGCCTGCTGTTCACGATCTAAGACCAGGAGAGTGGTTTTGTGGCAAGGAGATACCGGCAGAAGTGGGAGAACGAGATTCAAATGTGGCATTGGTAAAAAGAAAAACAAATAAAACCCAGAGCACCACCCATGCAGAAGCAGGAGACCATCACAGGTTAATTCCAAAGCTGCTCACCTGCAGACAGCAAGGTCAAGGTTTGACTGGCGTCCCATGTGATGTCGGTTTGGTGGTTTCAGTCTATGCTCCAGGGAATGCTTGTCTTGGTGCCAAACCAACATGCGTGCACAGTTGGCAGGCTGTCCTCTGGAGGCCAAGGATGAGGAGCTGTGGAAGGGTATCCATTTTCACTTTGCAAGCATTTGCATGCCAACACCTCGGACACTGCTGCTCTTTGGAGAAAGAGAGGAATTTATGCTTGAGAACAAGGCTGTGTTCAGACATTTACCCACACTTGGGTTGGTATAGCTAGCAGTTCCATTCCCTCCATCCTCTACCTTGGATGAGTAGGCTGAAGTTTATCATTTTGTCAGAGGTGAAAATAATTGAACAGCTTCTTAGATAAGAAAGGTATTGCTGAGACTGCCCTTTAGACCTTGTTATCAAGAAAGAATTTTTTTTGTGATTACCAGGAGCTTTCCACTTAGGTGGGATAATTAGGAGAAAATCCAAGATGCTCGAAAGACATGCAACTGCCATTTTGGAAATGGAGGGGTGTGTCCAATAGAAAGCGTTAAAGAGGGCTTGAAAAGGGAGGCCAACATTCATTCATATCTTTTGAGGGCTGAGCATGCTTAGTACTAACAACCCAGAAAGGATCACCACCTCCCACCTTCCCCAAATTAAAAGAGTACCCAAAGGGAGGGCTCGTAGTAACCAGACACATTATAATGTTCTTCCAAAAGATATGAAATAATCTGGTGCAAGTAATAATGGAAACAAGACAATGGTAGCAGGGGTGGGCATGGGGAAAAAATGGTAGAAGGACTTCCCAAAGGAAGCATCATGAGGTTCAGCCCCAGTCGAAGTGGCCGTCGGCAACAAGAAGTGCCAAACAATATGCCATTATGCTAGAGACAATGTCACACAAAGTCAGAGGGTTTTGCTACTTTGAACCCCTCGGCAAAGAGCTTCAGGTTACACTCTCCCAGTACTTACAGCTACAACACACACTTCCAGGTACTACCAATATTCCTCTTAGATGGACTCTATTAGAACTGATGGTGAAAAGACTGAGGTCTACACAGCATGGTAAGTGCATCTTTACCTCCCTAGAGACAATTTAGTGATATGTAAAGGAAACATGGCTGCCCTCAAATTAATCACCAAAGGCCCAGTGGTGAATTGAGCTTCCGAACTTCTCTCAAACAGGCATTTGAAAATGTCAATCTACTAGCAAATAACTGCTAAGGCTTTATAGGAACTGCTTCAATTGACTCTTTTCTTGAGATTGCCAAATTCTAGCGAATTGCATGGTCATTTTCATAGCTCCCAGATGATGCGTTTATGTGGTTGGGAGAGTAGATTAAGTTCTTAGGTCCAAAGCTACTGTGGATCTTTTCAGGCAGAATTCCTATTTTCCCCCAAAGGCACTCACTAAAAAAGAAATCTCAATATTTTAATTGATATGTAGGAATGATGACAAAGAAAAATATCCTCTTTTATAGCTAAAACAAGTAGTGAGTGCTGGAATGCTGGGACTTCAGGCACGTTTTTTAATTCTGACCCTGCCTCTAAGGTTGGTTTTTGTTCAGACTGAACTTAATATTTTTGTTTTTACAAATTCACAAATTGACCTCAGTGCATGCTCTGCAGACCTTCCCTTACAATTCTACAGCAGTCAACTCTCTATTTGCATAAGGCCAGCTAAGTTTGTTCTCATATTAACTTTTGGTGCTATACCTTCTTCATAATATAGATGCACTCAGGTGTCAAACACTCCAGAGCTTCAGTGTCAACTTGATGGGGAAGAAGCAGCAAGAACTGAAGGATGCAGGGACAAAAACCCCAAGGAAGGCAGATCACAAAACAATTCAGAGTAGTACATTAAGTGAGGGCTTCCAGCAGACAGCATTGATATGCAAGGGGTCTTAATGGGGCTGCAGAAGTCACAGTGATGACACCCTGCCTGCCATTATAACTTCCCCTCCCTCACTATACCCTAGTCCAGTTGATCTCAGCCCTAGCATATATTAGGGTCCCCTAGGGAGCTTTTAAAAAATATTCATGTTGACTCAGTGCCTGTGGCTCAACAGGCTAAGGCGCCAGCCATGTACACCTGAGCTGGCGGGTTCGAATCCAGCCTGAGCCCACCAAACAACAATGCTGGCTGCAACCAAAAAATGGCTGGGTGTTGTGGCGGGTGCCTATAGTCCCAGCTACTTGGGAGGTGGAGGCAGGAGACTCGCCTGAGCCCAGGAATTAGAGGTTGCTGTGAGCTGTGATGCCACAGCACTCTATCCAGGGTGACAGCTTGAGACTCTGTCTCAAAAAAAAAAAAAAAATACTCATGTTGAGGCCTCTCCCAGGCATTCTGATTCAACTGGTCTTGGGTAGAGCTTGGATGTTGTATCTTTAACATATTAACTGCCATGTAAGTTGTAAGTTGTATTTAACTCACACTAGTTTTGAGCCAGGGTCTCATGAAGCATACATAACTTACATTCTCTTAACCTAATAAAACACCATGGCCCCAAGGAAAAAGGTTTTTTCAACATGGCAGTAAAAGTTCCTCTGGAGATTATAACACAAGTTAGTGGAGTGAGCTGAATAAGGGCCAACACAAATGTCAGGTACATACTATAAATGCTACCTGAGGTTGCAAAAATGGATTTTGCAGAAAGAATTAAGTTAAGTGTTTTCAGATGGAGAGATTATCCCGCATTATTCAGGTGGGGGCTCTAAATGCAGTCACAAGGATCCTTATAAAAGAGAGGCAGAGGGAGATTTGACACAAACAAAGGAAAAGATGACATGAGGATAGAAGAGATGGACATCTGGAAATGCTGCATTTAAAGATTAGAGTGATGAAGCCATAAGCCAAGGAATGCCAGCAGAAACTAGAAGTTAGAAAAGACAAGGAATAAATTATCTCCTAGACCCCTGGAAGGAACATTACCCTGTTAACAGCTTGATTTCAGCCCAGAGGGTCTGATTTCAGACTTCTGACACTTACCAGGAAATCAATTCTGCTGTTTTAAGCCACTACGTTGGTGATAACTCAGTATGACAACCATGGGAAACCAACACAGCCAGGATCGGCAACCATTGCTCTAGCTTCATTGGCCTTTATTGAAAGTCCTCAAAAAGGTCAAGTTCAGTGCTACTGCCAAGTCTTCTCACCTGCTTTTTCTCCACTTAAAGGCCTCTTTCCCTTTGTCTTCCCTTGGCTGACTCCAAGAGGCTTCCTCCAACACAGTCTAACTTATATCCTGCGTGCCCCTTCCTTTTAGAATTTTGTTCTTATCCTTTTAAAGCACTTACACAGTCTATAATTAGCTATTTGTCTGGTTATTTCTTTAATGCCATTCTTTCCCACTAGAACGTAAACTTTCTTAGAACAAGGGTTACTTCATTTTGTTCATCACTGTATTGTTGGCACTTAACATGGTACCAGGCAATAAGAAATAATGCATACACAAACGATTCTCACAGCACAAAGAAGTGAGCCCCAGCTAACACCCAGGGATGCCCAAACAGAGTCTACCTCCTGGGAGAGGGAATGATAAGGTCTAGGAAGGAAAACTGGCCCCCAAATAAAAGAACCCCAGTTCTGATGATGTTCCAGCCCATGGGAGAACTGGAGTAATGAGGGACTCTCAGAAGTGTGTATGTATACACTCGATTCCTCAAGTGAGCAGCCACCCACAGGTCCAGACTGCATCTCATATAGGTCAGGGGGATCTAGACACAGTACCAGTTCAAATGAGCATTGGCTCAGGAACCAGACAGTGCAAAGAAAAGAGGTAGAACAACCCTAAGGCCTGCAGCAGGGCACAACTGGAAAAATATAGGCACTGACAAATATTTGAATCAGGGAAAACACATCTATTCCTTTATCTTCACAAAAGATAGAACACAGGTTGAAATTCATCAGTCTCCAGGTGGTTTAGTATGCTTCCACTCTCCACCTGTCTCTAAGTTAGAAGAAACAACCTATGCTATTATATTTGTGTATGCATCTATTTTAAAAATCACTTGAGCAAATCCAGAAAAGTAAGCACCATCCCTTGCATTGTTCCTTCCTGACTGTATCCACAATAGTGAGTGGATGCCAAAGGCAAAGGTGATTGGTGCCAGATGCTGCTTTGCAGGATCCTCAGAAACCAAAGCTGATTCTCTCTTCAGAACCCTACAGGCTATTTACTCCCTTGGTGAAAAAGCAAAGGCCAGAGAAATGCATCTTTGAAAATGTGAGAATTCCAAGATTACAGATAGCAATTAAGCCAAAGGGCAAAGCTAAAAGTCTCATCTTCAGCCAAAAAGGTAGAATAATTAGGTGAGGAAGGAAGAGGTTTCATAAAGGAAGAATACTAAGAGTGGGTTTCAGTTAACTCCTTTGGTTGCAAGAAATGAACTCATTCATTGGTTTGGTTTTATTCCTCCAATTTGACCTCAAGAACACATTAACTGGCCTGGGTACAGTGGCTCATTCCTATCATCCGAGCACTCTGAGAGGCCAAGGCAGGAGGATTGCTTAAGCTTAGGAGTTTAGGAATTCAAGATCAGCTTGAAAAATAGTAAGACTGTCACTACAAGAAATAGAAAAATGTTCTTGTAATCTGAGCTGGTCAGAAGGCAGGAGGATTGCTTGAACGCAGGAGTTTGAAGTTTCAGTGACCTATGATGATGCCACTGTGCTCTACCTGGGACAACAGAGCAAGGTTCTGTCTCAAATAAAAAGAAGAAGGAGAAGGAAAATGAGGGGGAAGGGAGAGAGACAGGAAGAAGAAGTTGACTTTATCTTTGTGATTGTAAACATTTCAATCAGAGTAACAGCAACACCTATAATTTTCATTAGGAAAAAATTTCCAGAGCAAATTCTGTTGGTTCAGTGCATAACTGGTTTTTAACAGTTAGATTGCAATGCGCTCAAGTGTGTATTCTTTGTTTTTATCCAGCTTGGAGTTTGCTAAGCCTCTTGAATCTAGGGGTTGATGTCTTTCGCCAGTTTTTGAAACACACTCAACAATTGTCACTTCAAAGAAAGCTGCTTCCTCATCGTGTCTCCTATCCTTCTGGGACTCTACACATATGTTAGAACATTTTATTACATCTCATAACTCCCTTTTGTTGTGTTCAGTTCTTTTAATTTTCTTTTTCTCTCTGTGGTTTAGTTTTACTATTTTCTTTGGGCCTATCAATGAGTATACTAATTTTGTGTTCTGTTACATCCATGCCAAGTGCATGTCAAACCTGTCCAATGAATTCCTAGCATCAGACATAATATTTAGGTTGTATAATATCTGAGTGATTCTTTTACATAGATTCGAATTCTTCCTTGACTCCCTTCATCTTTTCCTGCATTTTATTTAACATATTTATAATAGTTGTTTTAAAGTCTTTGAGCTCTTAAACGTCAATGTTTGGATCATCTGTGGGTTTACTTCTGTTGCTTATTTTCCCCCTTGGTTTTTAGTCATGATTTTCTACTCCTTTACATATCTCATAATATTTTGCCACATGTTAAAATTTATATGTAAGCCAGGTGTTGTGGTATACACCTGTAGCCCTAGGTACTTGGGAGGCTGAGGCAAGAGAATTGCTTGAGCCTAAGAGTTTGAGGTTGCTGTGAGCTGTGATGCCATAGCACTCTACTGAGGGCAGCAAAGTGAGATTCTGTCCAAAAAAAAAGAAAGAAAGAAAGAAAGAAAGAAATTTATGTGTAAAATAATCTTAGTGACTGCTATCTATGTTATTGCCCCCCAAAGGTCTATGTTTTTCTCTGAAAGACAGACAGGCTTCAATCTAACCAGAAATTGAATTGGCTTTAAGCTAGATTGCAACTTCGGTTAGATTCAGTATACCTAGTATGAAATATCTCAAGGACAGTTGTGTGTTTGATATTGGCTCTTTCATATCAAGGGTTTTCCAAGCGCTTGAGAGCCCAGCCTCCTCATCTCTTAGCACTACTGCTCCCTCAGCACTCAGAAAATGCCCTTTCGGAAAGGATAAGGCACTGGAAGATCCTCTAAATCCCAGCTTGTCATCTTCCTTTCTGCTTTGTCTTTTCCCAATAGAATCCCTCTGTCTAGCCAAGCCTGCCCGATCCTTAGTCTGTGATCACACTTGAAATTGCCTCCAGGAGGGCAGGGCCCGTGGCTCAGTGAGTAGAGCACTGGCCCCATATACTGAGGGAGGTGAGTTCAAAGCTATCCCTGGCCAAACTGCAACAACAAAAACTAGCCCAGCATTGTGGTGGGTGCCTGTAGTCCCAGCTACTCGGGAGGCTGAGGCAAGAGAATCACCTAAGCCCAAGAGCTGGAGGTTGCTGTGAGCTGGAACGCCATGGCACTCTACTGAGGGCGATAAAGTGAGACTCTGTCTCTAACAAAAAAAAAAAAAAAGAAAGAAAGAAAGAAAAGAAAAAGAAATTGCCCCCAGGAAATAAAATGGCCAGTTATCTCAGCTTACCTGAGAAGGGAGCTTCCCTCTGGAATTTTAATTTATCTAATACCTTTGCTCTGTACATTTCCAAGGTCTTTAAAAATATAATTTTTGTTATTTATCACATCTTTCCTAATTATTACAGGAGAAACAAACAGCCTGCCACAACCCTCTCTGTTCAGAATATGTTCCCATTATTCCAAATAAATTCCACAAATAATATTCTAGTGATGTATAGGATAGTCAAGCTTTTCTGAGTATGTTTGCATTCATTCTTATTTTGTTGAAATGCTTTGTGTCTAGTTCAAGTTTTTTCATGTAAATTTACAACCAAGATTTGATTTATTGATCAGCATTTTGACCACATGAAATTCAATCATTCATATCATTTGTCATTGTGAGTTTTCATATGTGACCAAGTTTAATTATACCCATTCAAATTTTGCATATCTCAACTTAGTCAAAAAGATGACATTCTTCAGTCAAGTTTTAGACTCCAGTGGGACATTTCACCAGTACAGCTTTAGAGATTCTCACTTTTCTTTTATTTTGACTATTTTTGCCAGTTTTTCCATTACCAACTCAATGAAAGATCAATTATCTGTATTTAAGTCTTATCTAATCACTAAGAAAATTATATGTGATTTTCCTCTGATAATCCAGAATTTGTTAATATCTATTTAGTACGAATTGTGAATAGGTTCTATTGCATTTTTCACAAATTTCTTACACAAGACTGTAATCCATATACGTAGTATAATAGTGATGATGCCTAATGTTGTCAGTGAAAAGAGAAAAATGACTGAACAGAAGGAGTTTGTTCTTGACAAGGTCAATATGCCTTGCATCATGACCAGACCACAAAGACCTTGGTGACTGCAATAGTTCTAAGAACTGGGGGTTGACTCTGTCCCAACTTGCCACGTCCTTGCTTCTCTCCATGCCCTTGTCTCCTCTCTCTCAGGGAAAAAGCTTCCTCTGCTTAGTCACACTGGTTCTATTCACAGCCTCGAATCTCTCATGGTCCTTTATGTTTGTCTGGGCCCCTCTGGGTCATGACCTTCCAGCCTCAGGTCCTTCCATCAATCCTCTCATCATTTTTGGTACTATGTCTGGGTTCAAGTTCCTGAGAGAAAGAGTATGACTACCCTAGCACACTCAGAAGTCTTCAACGGCTCTAGTTCTGGAGATGTTTTTCAGGAGTCTCTCGAACCTAGTGCTCCTTAAAGTGTAAACTGCTGCTTACCTTCAAATCTGAGGATTGCCTTTCTATATTCCAGAGCCCTAGGCCTTGCCCCTCCCTACTCTTCCTCCCCCAGACTAAGGAAAACCAGGCAAGAGGCTGCCAGGACTCCCTGCAGCCCCTCCTCACCCTATGTTATGGGAAAGTAGCCTAGAAAAGCTTAAAAAGCTCCAGCAGCAGATGAGTCTGGGTTCAAATCCCAGTTCTACCACCTACAAACTGATCCTGATTATTTCCTAAATTCTCTGAATCTTACTTACCTTATCTATAAAATGAGAGAATTATATCTGCCTAAGAGAAAGAAATAGTATATATAAAGACCATGGTGCAGAAAAATGACTCAACCAGTACTAGTTCCTTCCCTTCTGAGAGTGCGTCTGTGGCATTACCTTCATACATAGAGAGGGTAGCAGAGTAATTACACGCGGCCAGAACCAAGGAAAACATGAGATGAACCTAGGAGATACATGAATAGATTTGCCAGCGAGAAACATTGTTAATTTTTCTCACTGCCAAGCCTGATTTTCCCAGAGACGCTACATTTCTTTGGATAACTCCACAACCACTCAATTCAGATATAGTGTCTCAGGCAGGCAACATGTTTACAGTCAAAATGCTCACTTCCACTTCAAGCTTCCAGTCCCCTGCTGCTACTTTCTGCAAACTTAATTAATTAGTTGCAGCTAACATTTGTTCAACCTCATGCAGCAATGGGAGATTGAAGAAAACGGGCTCTCGTAAATTAAAAACATTTCAAAATATTGTCTTCTCCCAAGAAAACATTTCTTTTTTTTTTAAATTAACACTCCATTTGGATAACTTCAAGGTTTCAAGAGAAAACAAACAAGGGAGTTCCAATTAATGTCAATTGCCTTTAACTGTTTCATTGCCATCCATCCCTGCAACCATTCTTATTATCTGAAGCACCGTCTTCCCCTTAGTAGATACGCAAGAGACATTCTACCTATCTGCTTTGTGATGCTTAGGTAATTATATCACATATGGTCCTGGTGTAAAATGCCTGCCACACGCTCCCCCTCAGCCTGCAGACTAAGATGTGCCTAAACCCTAAGTGGAATGTTGTCTTAGAAAATTAGAAGCTCAAATGCCATATTGAAGGCAATGATGTGTAGCAAGTGGATACAGGACATTTTTCTTTCTCTTACTGATTTGGTTGTTTCGCTACTAAGACATAATTACATTGACTAAAACCAAGAACAGGAAGAGGAGCCACCAAATGGCTCTGCAAGCAAATGTCACCTTATCCCAAAAGATTAATCCACAGGATTCAGATAGGAGCATTCTGATCTGTTGGCCTGGTTAATAGCTTCCAGTGGGGATGTACAGTCTATGGGAGAAAGGTCCTATAATAGCCAAGGAATGTGAGAGGACATCCTATTTGCTCCCCTACCACTAGTTGGATATTGCTTCCTGATCTAAAGGTATAAATGATACCACTCTGCAGTGCGTGACTGCCGAGGTACTCTGCACAGTTCCACACAATTGTAAATCACTACCCTTGTTGCATGTTTAGTGGTAATGTAGCAGTGGATGTGGCTCATACCTACAACCCTAGCACTTTTAGAGGCCCAGGCGGGTGGATTGCTTGAGCTTGGGAGTTAGAGGCCAGGCTGGGCAAGAGCAAGATCCTGTCTCCACTAAAAATTTAAAAAAATGCCTGTAGCTCAGTGGCTAGGGTGCCGGCCACATACACTGGAGCTGGCAGGTTCAAACCCAGTCTGGCCCTGCCAAACAACAACAACAACTACAACCAAAAAATAGCTGGGCACTGTGGTGGGAGCCTGTAGTCACAGCTACTGGGAAAGCCGAGGCAAGAGAATCGCTTAAACCCAAGAGTTTGAGGTTGCTGTGAGCTGTGATGCCACAGTACTCTACCGAGGGCCACAAAGTGAGACTCTGTCATAAATAAATAAATATAAAAATAAACCAGTCTCTACTAAAAATGGAAAGACTATCCAGGTGTTGTGGTGGGCGCCTGTAGTCCCAGCTACTAGGGAAGTGGAGGGAAGAGGATGGTTTGAGCCCAAGAGTTTGAGGTTACTGTGAGCCACTATGATGCCATGACACTCTACCCAGGGTGACAGTGTAAGACTCTGTCTAAAAAAATAAAAAAGATGTCTAGATTTATTTAAAAGTATAATGAGAATAATATAGCAGAAATAGCCTCGAGCCCAGAGTTAACTGACCTGAGTCCTAATCACAGCTCTGCTCTTAAATGAGTCAAGTCACTTCCTTGGGATCCAGGAGAGGGCACGAAGGGACAGCATGGGGACCTGGTGTTCCGGCTGCTTCTCCAGGCTCTGTTAGGCTCTGTCACAATGGCCAGAATCGTGCGGAATTATCACTCAACACTCCAACATCTTCTCTCTGGTTTTCCTCTGGAGTCTTTCTCCATATGTGCTGATAAAATTTAAAGATTCAAAAATGTGTCTCTAGCACAGCTTGATGATCACTGGCTAAACCACAGGGTGAGGGCGGCGCCTGTGGCTCAGTGAGTAGGGCGCCGATCCCATATACCGAGGATGGCAGATTTGAACACGGCCCTGGCCAAACTGCAACAAAAAAATAGCCGGGCGTTGTGGTGGGCGCCTGTAGCCCAGGCTACCCAGAAGGCTGAGGCAAGAGACTCGCCTAAGCCCAAGAGCTAGAGGATGCTGTGAGCTGTGACGCCACAGCACTCTACCAGGGGCAACAAAGTGAGACTGTCTCTAAAATAAATACATAAATAGATAAAAATAAATCATAGGGTGGAGAAGGAAGCAAAATGGGAAACTTAAAATGCGGAAATTAAACTTCCAGATCACTAATTCAGTACCTTTAACTATTAAGAAATGTAAGGGTATGAATGTTCTCAGAGATTCCTCTCAACAGTGATATTGGCAGTACAGACACTACCAAACTAATTGAAGCTACTATGACAATCCAAAAGAATAAGCTTATTTTAATCTCATAAAAATAATAGTCATAGTTATTTTCATCAAAATATCACCACATACACCTTACTATAATAAATGCTTATTAAAATTGCCATAATATTTAATATACCAGATTACCCTTGTAATATTTACTCGATTTTGCTCAGTTTTAACAATGTCTTGCTTGTGTTTGTGTAGATGTGTATATATTTTTCTGAGCACATATTCTTGCTCACAAAAAGAGAAAGTTGGCCAGGTGTGGTGGCTTACGCCTGTAATCTGAGCTCACAGGTTCAAGACCAGCCTGAGCCAGAGGGAGACTCATCTCTTAAAAAAATAGCCTAGCATTGTGGCAAGTGCCTGTACTCCCAGCTACTTGAGAGGCTAAGGCAAAAGAATTGCTCGAGCCCAAGAGTTTGAGGTTGCTGTGAGCTATGACGCCACAGCATTCTTTCGAGAGTGACAGAGTGAGACTCTGTTGCAAAAAAAAAAAAAGAGAGAGAGAGAAATATATAGCAGAATATCTCTCTAAGTATACATATGTATAAATAACATTTTCATTCAAATAGACATAGAAAAAGATATATAGCATGCTATCTGTCTCTATATTATAAATAATATGCACATATGCATAAATGATATACATGTATTCACATATAATATATTGTATATATGAGGTCTGACAACTAGGTTCACAAACTCATCCTGGAAAAAGTGCTACCTACGTCCTTGCTGAATATCACTGTGCTCACCATTGAAGTACCAATGACAGTGCTTGGTCCAAACTTCAAAATGATTTTGGAACTCTTTTTCTGGAATAACCATCACAGTGGGCAGAGGTCTGACAATTAAGTTCGTGAGTTTGCCTTTTGTGTGCTTACATTGGCAGCACTGTACACACAACTTGGTAAAATGTCATAACCTTGTATGTCTGTGTCTCACAGCTATGTTCATGTCAATGTGTGGCGATATCTTGCTGAGTGGAATTCATTATTGTTGGGTGTTTTTGTGCACTGTCACAAAAATATCGGAACTTGAATTAGAGCAATGAACAAGCAACAAATTTCTTGTTAAACTTGTCAAGAGTGGAAGTGAAATCAGGGACATGTTAGTTCAAGTTTATGTGGATAATGCCATGAAAAAAATGTCATTGCACAAATGGATTGGACAGTTTTAGGAAGGGACAGAAAGCATCACTGATGAACAGAGGTCAGAGCATCCAGTACCAAGCAGAACTGATGAAAACATGGCAAAAGTTCATCAATATGTGCACCAAAATTGTCAGTTGATTATAAGTATAGCAGACGAAGAAAACATTGGTAGAGAAGCAGGAAAATCTTAACTAAAAATTTTGACATGAGAAAAACGTGACTCTGGCATCACAACAATGCACCAGCTCACACAGCACTGTCTATGATGGAGATTTTAGCCATTGAACAAATAACTGTATTGGAATACCCTCCCTACTCACCTCCTATGGCTCCCAGTGACTTTTTTCTTGACCTGAAAATAAAGAAAATATTGAAAAGAAGACATTTTTATGACATTCAGGACATCAGGGCTAATGCAACAATATCTCTGATAGTCATTCCAGAAAAAGAGTTCCAAAATTGCTTTGAAGGATGGACTCAGGTGCTAGAATCAGTACATAGCTTCCCAAGGGGCGTGCTTCAAAGGTGACCATAGTGATATTTAGCAATGAGATCTGTAACACTTTTTCTAGGATGAGTTCACAAACGTAATTGTCCTAACAGGTATGTCGGTATCTGAACAAAAACGTTTATGTACATATGCATGTGTGAGTATCTATATTAATACATAGAAACAGACAGAAAGAGGCAGAGACAGTGCAGGCAACTTGTTGCCTACTAGCTACCAACAGCTCTTTTCTTTGCTACAATAATGCAGGATCCAACTGAAAAACATTTGCTGCATTACTCGCAAATAGGAGTGGCTTTCTATCTCACTGCTAACCCATAAAATATAGGCAGAGATTGTGGGATGGAATGTTCAGGGAAGCACACTGCACGCAGGGTTGATTGGGTCGCCAAGCCCAGGTTACCCCTTGTCTTCCCACTTCTCTCTGCCCGGAGCACAGATGCGGTAGAGGATCAAAGAGCTTGGGATGCTAAAGAGACAAATCTATGCCAACGAAGGCTAAGGAAAAAGGTGGAGAGAGGCCAAGTCTCTGCTCTTACCAAGATTTGCCAAATCAGCTTTGGATTATCTGTCTCCACAGTTCTCATAATATGAGAAAAATAAAACCCTTAATTTTTATTAAGCCACTGTTTAGGAGCCTTAGTCTCAGCAGCAAAACATAATTCCTAACTAATGCAAAAGGGATATTGATTCTTACCCTCAAGGCATTAGTAGTTTTATTGACAAGATGGGCATTTATGTTTTACCTGATTAAACAATGTACACTTGTGTATGATGGAGTGTTTATACAAATACTGCCACATCCAAATGCTATTGGAGTTCAAACAACAGAGAGTGGACTAGAGTTGTGGAAAAGCATTTTCATGATGTGGGAGGAACTTGAGCTAGTAGTCTTAAAACCTGAGGAGATATTAATAACTAGAGGTCTATGGGGAGGATTCCAGGCAAGGAAAACTGCAGGAATTCAGTCATGAAGTGGGAAAAAGAGTAATTTATTGACTGGCTGAACCAGGAGGAGATGTAGAGACTATGGGGTAGATGAAGGTAATTTGGAAGGGGTGATATGAGACAATGTGATAGCAGCTTTGAAAATCCAGCTATGGAATTTGGGTTTATGGGAGTGAGCCCCTTAAGTGGCCAATCATCAATTCTTCATGTCTTTTTCTGGCCCCTTGGCTACTCTCTAGTCTCATGTTTTTAATTGCCAGTAAGATAGTCCCACCAGACATCCCAAATGATCCCAGATTTAATCTGTCCAAAAATAGACCTCCTCATTTTCCTTCATCAAGACATCAGTGGTGTCATTGATCATTCAGTTTTCTAGGATAAAAATTTTGGAGATACCTCTGACTTATTTTTTCCTTCTCTAATCCTTATATTCAATGCCACCTACTCCCATCCTTCCTTCCAAATGTCTCTTAAATTTATTTCCCTTTCTCCATTTCCAATACCACTACCTATGGTTGTGTTTTAACTCTTTTTCCATCAAGACCTCTGCCTTACAAATCTCCTCCAAATTGCCTCTCCCTGTCGTAGTCATCACTATCAGACAAATCTTCCTAAATTGCTATGTAGGTCACATTGCCCAACCCCACCCCAATCCATCTACCTTATATCCCACCACACAGGAACTGAAACCAATGCTGTAGTCATCTGGACCTCCGCAAAGACTCTACCTCTCTCTAGATTCATTCCCAGTTCCCACTCACTTACAATGTCCACCATTTACATTCATCTCAAGATTCAGCTAACTAACTTCTTCCTCCAAGATTTTTTTGATCAACACCAATCTCACCTTTTCTCAGTCATTATACCATTTGTAGTTTGTATTATACTATGTATTATTTCTAATTATTTATGTTTCAAGCTTGTAAGCTGAGTAGATTGTAAAAGATTGTAAAGTTCCTGAAAACTTGAACCATTTGCCATCAACTATTGGGGTGGAAGAACCCCTATGCAGTGCATTCTTGCTGCTCCCTAATGGAAGCCATCCAGTCTGCCAGAGCAAATCCAATTATATACCCTTCAACAGAGCAGATGCTCTATAAATATTTATCTAATTAATAATCTATTAAAATTTTCTAAGACTGTATTAGGCCAACAAAAATTCAACAAATACTTGTTGATTATTTGACAGAAACATGTAACTGAGTGAAGTTTATAGATGATGATAGTATGGAGTAGGCCCCAGGTAGACTACTCATTCTTGTTTTCCAAGAATTTCCATAAATGTGGACTTTGCCATGAGAGTTTTAGACACACTAAGGTAATATAACTCATATGAATTGCAAAAACTAAAATAAGTTCCTTTGTTATATAGCATTTATCATGTTTTAATGACCACTGATTACAGTTTGGTTAATCCTCATTCATGGACAAATTTACCTTGAATTGCTGGACAATTAACTATATCATTGTTCAAAAGGTAGTGATTATTTCTAGCTAAAAATTGAGAGGCATGGAACCAAACCAGCTGTGTCCATCCAAAATTCCTAATGGATTCTGAAAAACCATGTCATCCTTTTTCATTTATCAGGCCCACTCAACATTATTGTTATTATCCCTTTGGATTCAAATGAAACAGTTCCATTACCAGACACAAAGAGGCTTATTTCATAAAGGTGAATTTGAGCAAGAAGAACTATATTTTTAAAGAAATAATTCATAATCTCTTATAAATAATTGATACTTTTCTAAATTTTCAAAAACAAATCCAAACATTCAACCTATATACATATTTGAATATTTATTATTGCTAAATCAATTACATTGCTTTGTTTGAACAGGTCATATGATACATCAGGAAAAACTCTAATGTGTTTTTAAAATTTTCCTTTTATCTTGACATCACTAAATGATTGGGAGTATTCACCATTAAGTTCTTTAATGACAACATCCTTTTCTCTTACAAATGGCTTTGAAGTCTTCAACCACCTATTACAAGTGTATTTGGATACTTCCCCAGCATGGTTGGGCAGGAAGCCAACACAAGCCACCAGGTGCCAATATTACACCTGACAAATGAGCCACACGACTGGAAAAGGGTGGGTCCATCCTCCTGTTAGAGGTTCATTTCCTCTCATTTTCCCATGAACAGGAAGTCATTGGAATGGGGAAAAAAATGTTCCTTGAAGACCCAAATGACCAAAGGTCTGAACTTGTTACTCCTTGCTAACAAATAACTTGGAAGCAAGTTCAGACTAATCACAAGACTTTATTTATATTGACTTGTTTAACCCTGCTGTTGGTCTAGATTCCAGGATGTTGAGATGTGTTTAACGCAGAGGGCGTTCATGGGGTAGGTGGGGAGTGCCATTAGATGTCACGTGTAGTAATTAAGAGGAGGCAGATCTACCAGCCC
This sequence comes from Arctocebus calabarensis, assembly GCA_963573935.1. Lineage (NCBI taxonomy): Eukaryota > Metazoa > Chordata > Mammalia > Primates > Lorisidae > Arctocebus > Arctocebus calabarensis. Next base: position 20,572 of record CAUYON010051976.1, read on the forward strand.
TTGCACAAACCTTGGGAACATAAAGACTGAAGAGTTGCTGATAAGACATGACTAAAGCCAGAACCCTTTTCACTCCACCCAATTCAACAAGATTAATTTGAAGAATTTGATCAGAATTGGTTGAGATTCCATAAACTATTTCACTACATTTATATAACATTTCATTCAATTAAATCCTCTAATGACTTAATAGTGACCTCCTAAAGATCAGTTATAAAGCTTGATGAGTATTAAAATAAGCAGAGTAAAGGGAATGTTTTCTAGCGAAAAAGTTATCCAAAGAATACAGGTGTATACTTATACGTATCTTAACTCCATCCCAAGAGATAACTACTATAATATTTTATATTTGTAATGCATGAATAATTGTTAAAATATATTTTAAATACACATGCTTTTGAAAAAAGTACTACAAAAATAATGTACTATAATGTACAATTGTTCTGCAACTTGCATCTTTCACCTAATGACATAGTACTGATATCTGTCTTCAACAATTTATACAATATATTTATTCTTTATAACTATGTCCAATAAACTTATCTAATTTTTTTCCAATATGATAGGTAGAAAATCACAATGCATTTTTTTATTTTACATTTCTTTTACCACTAATGATGGGGAACATATTTTTCATATGTTTGCTAGACATTTGCATTTCTTCTGAAAATTGCCTATTTTATATCTTTCACTCATTTTTTTAAGGGTGATTTAGTTATATTTTTCTCATTCACTTGTAAGCAGTCTTTTAATAATAGATAGAAACCCCTTTTCCTGTAATGTATAATTCAAATATTTTTGTCCCTATCTGTCACTCTTCCTTTAACTTTTTTTATAATTTTTTTTTAATGAAGTTAAATATGTCAGATTTTCCTTAATGACCTCTGGATTTCTCACCTAGTTTACAAAGACCTTTTAACCCAAATTTCTTTTTAAAAAATCATTTATATTTCCTTTTAATACTGGTATAGATTTGATTTGTATGTTTAGAGCATTATTCCATCTGGAATTTACTTTTGTGTATAGCACAAGTCCAGATGGAGAGCCAGTTGTCCCAGTACCATTTACGGTTTAGCCACTCATTTGAAATGCCTCTGTAATATCTGTCAAATTCCTCTATATTCTTATGTCTGCTCTGGATTCTAATCTTTTTGGTTGATTTCTCTATGACTATACTTATGTACTAAATTGCATAAGCTATGTAATTTCTTTTGATAAACTATTAGGACAGGTCTCTACTCATTTTAAATTTTGTTTGTTTGTTTTTCATGACTATTGTCCTGCATTTCCCTTCCAAGTGAACTTTAAAATAGGCTTCTCAGGTTCCATTAAAAATCCTGGTTTGAATAGATAGTATGCATTTGCATTTCGGTTTGAATAGGCAGTATGCACTGCATTTCAATTTACAGAAAAACTGAGTGAAATGTTACATCTTGATTTCACCTGATTTAAAGCTCAATTAATGTTTTCTAAAATCAAATCACATATTTTGCATTGCTTTTAGAAATTGAAATATTATAATAAATGCAATATATTGTCATTATTATTGTTATATCATATCAAGAGTGCCAGGGGATAAAAATTAAAATATTTCTTTTAGATCAGTTGCTCAATCACAAAGACAATAGTCTATTCTGTGGTAGGAAACTATAGCATGTGTTACAAGGATACAGAGATATATACAGATGGTCTTTGTTCTTGGAAGCTGATAACCTAGCAAAGAAGATAAGATACATACCTATACACATGTAAGGCATATTGGCATATGCATATCGATACAAGGAAGCTTATATTAAGAATCAAAAGAGCTACTGTAGACAATAAAAGTGCCAAGAGTTCAAAGGCAAGAAGTTCAAGGTAGAGGATTAGAGGCTTTCTCTGTTACTTTACAGAAGAGAACAGTAAGGCCTAGACAAGAGAAGTCATCCAGCTAAGTAGTAACAGAAAACATCACGTCTGCTGGTTACCATTCCAGTGGCCTGTCTAGTGCATCAAGTAGAATTCACACTTATAACTGTCAATACCCACAAAGTACCTTCCCAAAAATCAGTTAAAAAAATGTAAAAGTTGCATTCAAACAACTCTATTACAAGTATTTCTTTTAATCAGTATGACATCAAATGCCATATATTAATAATGTTTCACTTTTCAACTAGTGGTTTTGACATTAGAACACATAGCCCATATCTAGGTAATAAAATGGAATTTATTTGTTTGGGTTTTTTTTTTTTTTTTTTTTTTGCTCCTTCCGGCAATTCATTCCCTTGTCATATTTTAAAGCCCTCCAGCAACGGACCCTAAGACCTACAGGAATCTTTACACCTGTGGAAAAGAGATTTCTAAAACCCAACATCAAATCCACTTTTGATTTTCCCTTGAGTTTGCATCTGTCAATGTTAGGCAGGTAATACATTTCAGCTTTTAAGCCATAAAGCAATGTTTTTTTAGAAAAAAAAATTGCACTCAAGCTCTAATCTTATATTTCCATGCGTATTGAGTTAAATGTTATAAAACTATCAATTCTGTCAAAACCTAGCAAAGAGAAAACAAGACACCATGCAATCTTAATGTCCAAACTGACTAGTGATTATCAGAAATTAAATGTGCAGGAATTCCAAATCTTTTTTGATTTGAGATGTCTAGATAACTTTTGTTTTTCCATAATTGTATGAGGTTTCTACATAGTATTTAAGAATCAATTATATTGCAATTGATGTAATTAACTCTAATAATCCATTAAAAGTCAGTAGGAGGGCTATTCAAGTCAATAGAAAAGACGGAGTATATTATGAAGGTGTTATTAACCTATACAGAATTTTACCAGACATTTTCTTTTCTTACATAATAAATACACAGTGGTTAGGAAGGCTGTCATTATAATTTAATGTGAACAATAGTCCATCACTTCTTTTCCTATGCAACTCTTAACTAATTCTATGTACCATGCACAAGTAAAATGAAACCTTTTCTAATCAGGGTACGGTCATATCAATCATCTATTACTCCATGATTAAAGAAGAGGTCCTTTCCCAGCTAAGTGGAAGAGAATTGGGTACCAGCAAAAGTTTCAGATCTACCTTCTCTTTCAACTGACAACTCTCAGTTTCTGATGGCTGTCTGTACTTTGCAATTAATCGAGGAATAAACAACCATCTAGAAAGTTTTGTTCAGAATACTCCGGCAACCACTAAATTGCTATTCAAAGTGTGGCTACATGTTCCCTTGAGCATCAAGGGAGCTTTGGAGCATTCTGATCTTTTGAATTGAGTGAGAGGCAAACTCCTCGCCTTCCCAGCATCCCACACATCCACACTATGTCCTCAGGAGTCTTGTTTGGCTCCAGCTGTGAACCTCACAGACACCTAAACCAGCCCACATCCACACAGTCAGCCAGATCATCACTGGAACTCCGGGTCATAGAGCAAGTTCAAGGGTCTTGTCTCATTTCTTGTTTCTTCTCTATTATTCCCCAGTAAAAGGAGATGGGAAGAAAAGTCAGGAGAACACAGTTCAAATCACATTTTACCAAACAGACCGTCCTTTGCTGAAAGGATCCTCACGTCTCACAGTTCTCAGGTATGCTTTTCCAATTTGATAATGGACAAAAATGCTTTATTGTAATATTTGCATGAAAGGACTCTTATCCCACTATGGAGTCCTGTTAGCTTCTGGTAGCTACACATACAGAGCATCATAACTGGCCCCAGCTATGGGGACAGCAAGCAATATCAGGAATGGCACCTTTCACATGAAGAACAGCTGTACCTGACAACAGTATAGAGCCACGGGGCTCAGGGGGTAAGAAAATACTGTACCTGGACTCAGATGACGTGGGATGAGCGTAGGCTCTGCCACAACTGGAGGTGTGATCCAAAGAATAGCACTCCTCTGTCCCCTACTCTGTAAAATGGGTGGGAAAAGAGCCCACATCTTCAGCCTCTTATTAAACAAGGATTAAATCAGACAAACATGTGGAATAAACTTTGAAATCACAAAACATTACACAGTGCCTATATAGTACTGTTCAAAGTTATGATGAGTTTTCAAAGCCAAGGAGAAAAAGGCTAAAGCCGTAATTCTCAAACATTGGTACACATAAGATTCATCTCAGGTCTTATTTCGAAGAACACCTATCTGTTTCCCAGGTGATTCTGATTTGAACTATTAGCTGAGAGGCACTAGGATAAGGGATTGGCTGAAAATGAATTCCCATTCATTCATCAGATATTTTAAGTGCTAGGAAGCCTTAGAGGATACAAATACTTACCAGATACTGCTCAAATGTCAAGCAACTTCAGCTCTACATGTAGAGAGAAGACAAATATCCAGAAATAGATAAATTATAAGACTCTGTGTGTCAAAGCAGCAAAATCAGCCCATAAGTAGCATCTCTTCCAGTTCCCCCTTGAACCATTATCTCGAAGAGACTCTGTATTCTCTGGAAGGAAATCCTGGTTCTCTCTTACTCCAGGATCAATTACACATTGTCAGTGCCCTCCTATGCATGAACCCTACTCCCAGGCTCCAAGAGTCAATGTGAGACACAGGCTTCTCTGCCAGGAATCAGGGGGAGACTCAGAATCCCATCCCCTCCTTCGGAAACCAGCCCTCACTGTGAAAGTACATCTCTTACTCAAAAGGTTCATCTCCAGTATAGAATAAAGAACAGTTTTCATTCTGGAGAAAGGAATGTTCCTGTTTTACACAGTAAAGACTGAATAAACCAACCACGGGCACGGGCAGTCACAGTGACCAGAATATGAGACTTGCCCTCTGAAGGTTCCACTTTGAACCTCCTCCCTAAGGCCAATCCCCGAGAGAGCATTTGGGCACAGAAAAGCAGTGGCTTCAAAGTCACAGTAACTTTCTATGTGCCTGGGAGGAGATAGAGAATGTCCCCTTCCTTTTTTCTGAAACTCCCACTGTCCCTTTGTATAGGTCCCAAGAGCACAGAGAAAAGAGACCTGGTCCAAGAGTCAAGAGGCCTGGGCTGTCATTCTGCCCCTGCCGTAACAAGCTAGGAAACCAGCTCTTTCTTTGGCCACATCTGTGTCCAGAGAAGAACATTCAGGAGACTGCCATCTACCCCAGCTCCTTCATAGGGTTCACTCGAAGGCTAGATGAAAAACTCCTTTGAAAAGTACAACATGCCCTGAAATATAAGAAATTAATGTCAAACACCAAAGTACAATTTTTAACCTCTGAATTATAAACATTGCTTTGATTATAAACATCGTCCCCCCTCAATTCACTAGATAACACTCCATCTGCTTTGCTTTAAAAATAGAGGCTGGTCCTCTGGTTTGTCACCGCGCTGACTCCTTGGCAGATGCAGGCCTGCACGGCTGGCTGGCTGGGCTTGTGTATCCTCTCTGCCTCTCACGGGTCTCTCCTGAAGCCTTGAAACGCCCCCAGCCTCACCCTGCCCACACAGATCTGGAGGTATCCAAGATCATCTGACCCCAATCACATTCATGTGACACCTTCGTTCCGCTCTAAGTTCACTCGAGAGGGGAAAAAAGTGCCTCAATCAGGAAATACATCTTTTACAACTATTTCATCCTCCCCTCACGTGGCACTGGAATATTGCTTTAAAGAACATTCTTGTGGCATTTCCAATTCTTTTCCTTTAGTACTGCAAATAGGACTAGCCCAACCAAGGGGAAACTACTCCCCAGCAGAGCAGTTCTTCAAAGGGGACTTCTTTGGGCAGGAAAAGGGAACGTCTGATACTGGGACTGAATAAACAGACTCGCCGAGCTGAGTGCCAAATTGGAAAACCAGGCCCTCTGACCGTGCGGCCCCCCGGCCCCACACCTTGTGTGTGCTGTGTCTCTCTCATCCCTGACCCTCTGTCTTCCTTGTTTTTTGCTTCCATTCTGTCCCCCCAGTGCCGTCACGTTCCTAGGTATGTAACCACTTGTATTGGTTATTTGTGTACATAGGTATGTTTGTATTATTAGTAACTGAATAATCTTATGGCTGTACAGGTTTCAAAGCCCACTTCTGAATCACAGATTGGTCCCATCATGAGGCTCATGAGCCTCACTTAGTCTCTCAGCAGTCACACGTCCCCATAGCCACGAACCTTCCTCAGAAAGTAGGGCCCTTTAATAGCAGAACAGAAGATTCACACATACAATGTTGCAAGCCCTAGACTGGTGGCTGATAGAATCCTAGAGGATGGGGTGGTGCCTGTGGCTCAAAGGAGTAGGGCACCAGCCCCATATGCCAGAGGTGGCAGGTTCAAACCCAGCCCCAGCTAAAAACTGCAACAAAAAATAAATAAATAAAAGAATCCTAGAGGACGATGGAACTCCAAAGGTCATTTTTTTTTCAGGCTAGGAAAAAGTACAAATTTACGCTCTCAGGAAGATAATTTCTCCTCTGAACTTTTTGAAAGAATCTAGCCCTGTTTATAACTTGGCTCAGTGGCTCACAGTCTCTAATAGAGGTACTTCCAAACAACTAACCTAAGTTTTTCCTATAATTAGTGTTTCTACTTAAATAGCTGGTCATACATGAAATCACAAACCTTAGGTCCCAGCAGGGCTTAGGCTTAGAAACTGGAATTTGTCTTTTGTATACTCAAAAATTTGGGGTTTTCTTTTAAGTTTTAAATAATTATACCAGTAAATATTATAGTTATTCGATATGTATAGATCCATATATACTTTATGTGGGCAAAAACAATTCTCTATAAGTTTCCCACCTCTCCACTTCAGTCCCATTAGGATTTCTTTTCTTCAAACATCCAAATTTTAGGCAGAGGGTCTCACTTCTCCATTTGTTCTTGACGGCTAAACCTTTTCTAAGATGTTTCTTAGAGGAGTAACCTTGGGTAATACATGCCCTTGGAGAAGGTTTATAAAATTCTCTAGCAACTGATTTAAAAACGAGAGATCAGCTCCATAATTTACACAGCTTTTATCCACAATTGGCTTTTGGCTCATTCATTATCTTACTTTGTGACAATCTTATATAAAATACCTCTTTAACCAGATTTATAAGCCTTAAGTTCCAACAGAAACAAAGAGCCAAAAAAAAAGAAAACAATTAAGTAAATATCTGGTCAGTAAAGATCTCTGAGAGAAAAAGCATTTTTAATTTTTTTCCCAGTGAGTGCTCAACTTCAACTCTTCAGCCTTCTCCCACGTCCCTCAATATTTATGAATAGAAATCTATCAGTTAAAAGCCCATTTGAACCCCACACTATGTTTCACGCTTTCAGACTCTCTGTCCATTCTCAGTGTTTGTCAGTAATTGCTATCAAGTAATCATAAGGGCAATTCAATCATCCTTCTTGTTATTAACCACCACAACCAACAAACATCAAGATTAGCAATGAATAGTAAATCTATTTTAGTATTTTCTTAGAACTGTGTATGTCTATTTGGGAGGGAAAGTAAAAAACACTACTTCAGCCTCCCAGATGTTATCTGACAAGCAATACCAGAGTATTTAGCGATAGCTCATCAACAAGTAGATTTTTCATTCTATAACCGACTTTCACACAGTCACCACCATCAATTAATTGCCTGTCAAACTAAGAAGAATAAAGGTTCATAACTATTTTTAACCAGTAGGATTTCTGAAACGTACCTCCTGTCCATCTGACGTGTATAGATTAGGTTCCATTGTGCAACCCTCGGCACAAACATCACCTTAGACATGAAAAAGGGACAAGGTGGGAGACATTCGCTTCAGTTACCTTTGCCCGGGCTTTATTTGTTCTGCAGATAAAAAACTTTGGATTTCTTTACCCAACCAGTCATCTTGCACAAACAGAAAACTCCCTCAAAACTTTCTGTTCCCATGGGACCCTTGAGAAAACAAAATGAAAAAAAAAAAAAAACATGATTAATATCTATTTTCTTGGGTCAACATCCTAATATTGAGCAATTTCTTGACATCTTAAAAGGGACTGTCCTGGCGTCAGATTGAGAGTTAGTGTACTCCGCATTGATCAAATAACTGGAACCAGTAATAACCAGAGTCAGAATTCTGAGCTCACAAACATTTGTTCTGTGACTATTTCCTGTTCTTCCCCATAAGAAGAACATGATGGTAAGGACCTTATCTACATTCACCTTTTGTAAGTAGTGGTTTCTAAATTTTTAGATAACATACCTTTATTGATAAACACAAAACTTTGAGCACATTTAATCTGTGTATTTTCATTTACATATTTACAACTCTATTATGTGTGTCAAAAAACATGTGCACCAAAAATTCTTAAGATGAAATAAAAAATTAAAATAAATGTGGTTAACATCTTCTTTCTGCACACCAGTGGATCATGTTGGATTCTCCATGGAGTACCCTGTTTCTGAAACTATTACTTTAAGAATCTGGCAGCAATCTGTCATTCTACCAAACTCAATCACCTCTGTGCTCTCATCAAAACCTGTTTTCAAGAATAGATCTGCTATCAGTCATTATCATCTTCTGTGAATAAGGACCTGTCATTATACTAATACTTCCAATAGTGTTCTGCATTTTAAGTATATGTCTAACTATGAGAAGACAGCTTTATTTTGTGTTAATGTAATATCAGAGATGTCACAATAATTCCTGGTATTTGGAGGATTGAAAGTTTTTCTTAGTGGCTGTGGTCTCAGACAAGTTGGGAAGCCCCATATTGATCATATAGGCAGTGGCTGCACCAAACTTTGTAAATAGTTTTACAAAGCTACTTAACAATTTGCTTTGTAAATAGCAAATTTGTCAGCAGAGGAAGGAGTAGGGGGTGACACGTTGGCTAGGAAATTTTCCCAAAGCCATCCTAAGTTTCTACTAAATTGTATGTCCATGTAAGGGCTCAGAAGTGGGGTCAGAGGAGACACTAATAGACAATACAGAGGAAGAGCTTAAGTCCTCCAAGCCATCCTGTGGCTTCTTCACCACCTGTACAAACTGGAAAAACTTCCAAAAGGTCGATATGGAAATTCAAAAGGTCTGTAGCTTCAAGTTGAACAGTTAGAAAAAGACTTCCATAATTCAAGAAAAAAATCGTTTTTGCCCCCAAATACTTTCATAGCTTAAGTACTTAATATTTTTCGTAAACTTATGAATGGAATTTCCTAGAGGAAAAGATGAGCAATACTCTAGGTCAGTGGTTCTCAACCTTCCTAATGCCGTGGCCCTTTAATGCAGTTCCTGTGGGTCACAACATACAGGTTGAGAACTGCTGCTTTGGAATATTTTCATCTTTATGAATATGAAGTTCAAGTTTTTTTAAAAAGTCTGAATTGTGGGGCAGCACCTGTGGCTCAAAGGAGTAGTGCGCTGGCCCCATATACCAGAGGTGCCAGGTTCAAACCCGGCCCTGGACAAAAACTGCAAAAAAAAAAAAAAAAGTATGAATTATGCATTATACATATGTACACTGATCCACTTCACAATGCAACTGCAAATTAGTCTTCTTACTGTTAACCTCATATAACAAGAGGAAAATGGGGACTGGAGAGAGCTGGTCAGTTGCTAAAACGTGTCTCCTGTGTAAGTACGTGTACATGCATACGTGTACTACACATACGTGTGTGTGTGTGTGTGTGGAGAGAAGCTCCTGCAAGTCAGCTTATCCTTTTAGTTGGGCAAAGCAGGTCCCCATGAAAAATTGTAAAGTAATTTATCATCAAGCACAAAAATAACAGCATAAAACATACCGAATAAGTATGTGCTAGCAGAATGAAGAGTGGGATATGATTAAAATCTGATTATTATGAACTTCCAGAGATAGCAAAGACCCATTTCAGATAAACAAATTGGCATATGAAATGGAAAGAAGTTTAATTTAGCAAATTATACCCAGGAGACACCAAGACTCGCTAACCTTAAGAAAAGGATCCAGACTCATGAAATGTGAATCACGAGGTTAAAGTTAATAATGAATTGACAGAGGACAATTAATATGACAAGTCAAAATTTAGTTTTGCTTAAAACATTCAAGTAAATAAAACAACACATGTATTGTTGCTGTTGTTTTCATTAAAATACTGCCTATAATGTCTTTTCATGCTACGTGAGACAACACGGAGATTTAGGTCCAACATAAGAAGGCAAACACGATACCAGCTTCATGGGAGAGAACTTAACATACGTGCCCAGAAATTCTGTCTGCTCTTGGACCTTTTCAAGCTTCGACCTTTGTTTCTGAAATGTCAAAGTATCTCTTGTGTCACCATGAAACCCCTCCCCAGCCCCCCGGAGCTGTATCACTGAATGGACATAAACTATGCCAAAAACAATAAGGCCTGAGAATTGCTGAACACCACCAATTCTTCTGTCAACATTCCTGTCCTGAAATCTCCTTTTACTTAACAAACTAGATCGCCTTCCTTTAATGGCACAAGGGAGAAGAAAACGAAAGCAACTGATCAATTGCTCCTCTCCCAAAGATAATTCTCAGGAGGGAAACTGATACCACATGTCTAGTTTACCCTGTGTTGTCTGGGGTCACCTTTGTAATTGCTCCAAGTCAGTCCACCATCAAAACTGCTAAAAAGAATGGTAGCTCATTGGGGCAAAATCTGACTTTCCAATTTCTTTTGTATTCCCTATTACAAGTAAAAGGCTCTGGTTTCAGCCTCCATGCACAGGAGGAACTCAACACGCTTGTTAAGCAACAGATGAATACCCCAGCTTTGCTTAGACTATGTTTCAAAGATGCATTTATTTATTTTTTTAGAGACAGAGTCTCACTCTGTCACCCTCAGTAGAGTGCTGTGGCGTCACAACTCACAGCAACCTTCAGCTCTTGAGTTTAGCCGATTCTCTTGCCTCAGCCTCCTGAGTAGCTGGGACTACAGGCACCTGCCACACCTGGCTATTTTTTTGCTGCAGTTTGGCCGAGGCCAGGATCAAACCTGCCCCCCTCGGTATATGGGGCCAGGACCCTACTCACTGAGGCATAGGCACTGCCCTTAAAGAATCATTTTTTTAAAATGCAGACCTGAGCCAGCTTGTCAAAGTGACCATCAAAGTGAGAAAGTCAACATGACCACAAATGATCAGAATAGCTGTTTTCATAACCAAATAGATATTATATTGAGATGTATTGCCTAGTAGTTGATTGAGAAAACTGTCAAGTCAAGCTAATTAAGATAGATTTTAATTTTCACAAGGCCATGGACTATGCCTATTAGGCCAACATGTCACCCCAGGACCTAGCATAGTACCTGCCACATAGCAGGTGCTTATTATGGTTTCTCATTAAGATGACCACATTGGTTCTGCTTGCCCTGAAAAGCACAAACCCTTCCCTTCTAGTGAAGTAGACTGTATTTCTACAAGTTCTGGAATCTGGTTTTGCCAGTGACTGCTTTGGCAAAAGGAGAATGGAAGAAGAGCTCTGCATGACGTCCAAGACCAGGTTTAAGAGTCTTTGCAACTTCTACCTGGATTTCTTAGACACTTGATTTGAGGGAGCCACTCATAGTGTAAGACATCTGACTACCAAGAGACCAACAAGCCCTATAAACATCTAAGCTAATCAAGTGGAGAGAAGAAAGAGAGAGAGATTTCTGACTAGCCCAATGCCAGACATACAAATGAAGAAGTATTAGATGGCTTCAGCCACAGCTACAATCTGATTGCGACCATGTGAGAGACACCAAGTAAGAACTGCCCAGCTGAGCCCACCAACCCCAAGAACCATGAGTGGTAGTAATAAATGGTTTCATTAAGGCACTAGATTTAGAGTAGCTTATTACAGGGTAATAGATAACTGGGGCAGTGTTCATTGTTTATTGAATAAGTAAATGGATTAATAAAAGAAGCCACTTAGAATAAAGGGTTCCCAAATGAACCCAGTGAAATCCATTAAGTAAATTATTTAGGCGATGTCAACAACAGTAAAGACTATCAGAAAATTGGACAACTCTGTGGATAATTAAGGCCAAGAGGAAACCTGCTACAGAACAGAGAAAGTAATTTTTTGAGAGTGGAATTTTCCAAATTCACTAACTATCTTGACCATATTCATTAGAGATTGCTCAATGCCCAACTTCCCTTTCCATAAAGTAAACTTGTGATTGTGTATCAGCCATAATTCTAGATACAACATAGGAGAAAGCATTAACCAGGAAGAAATATGGGTAACCAAGGAAAATAGACTTTGTGTAGCCTGATTTTTCTATGAAGACTTTCACTCTCCTCTCTAAGATTCTTTTAATTTTGGAAAATATACTTTGACCCAGGTAACACTGTATAAAACAACTAAATATAGCCAAAGTTCAGGGTGGGTGGGAATGGAAAAGAGGGACTAAATGCTGGGCAGTAGCATCTATTACATCATCACATCCTCCATAATTATGCTTTTATGTACACAGCATTCTTCAGCTGGATAGGGTCACCACTTTATAATGATAAGAAGATTAATTAATGACACGATCCACATCTTTCATTTCTTTGATGCTTGCAAATAAGTCTGAGTCACTCTACCATCATTCTTCCCACAGGCACAATAGCTTTCCTCTCTTTTGGTGAAGAAAATAAACATCAAGAAGATGTATTTAATCTTTGGAGTTTTAACTTGGTGCTTTTTCAGAAGAAATCACACCAGGGTTTGGCCCTCCCTCCCCTAGGTATTTATTTATTGTGGTAGAATTGGGTCCTTCCCAGTGCACAAACTCCTCCACTTCCTTTTCAAATACTTCTGCCCTGCCCCAACATGGACCCCTAAACTCCTATTTCCAAAAGAACCCAACTTTATTAGAGCACAGAGGTTGTGTTCCAAACCAAAAAAAAAAAAAAAGGGAGAAATGTTTTGACTAGCTCTGTACAACTGATTTCATAATGCAGTCTAAAGCAAAAACGTATATGAATGACAGTCTTCATGGAGCCCATAAACCAGAATATCATTGAATCCTCTTCCTTTTGGCTACATAGACAGGACCCAGAGCTCAAGGTCAGTTGTTGGGCAAGCAGCTTTTTGTCGTCACTCTGAGCAGGCTAGGAAAGAAAACAGCTTAAGCTGGGGTAGAATCTAGGGCAGTCATTATGGAGAATTATCAGATTGCATGAACAGAAAATCATGAAATCGAACTTCAACCCACAGGGACATTTTCCTTATTTCCTATTACTCTGTCATCATTCTATTCAAATCAATCAGAACAGTTCATTGCCTGGTATTGCCTGACATGGAGTATAGAAAATTGAGTCAGAGCTTCCCTCAAGGAGCTTTCCAGAGAAGAAGGATGTTGGAAGGACAAACATCACATGTGCCAGACATTTGTTTGTTAAAACTCTGTAAGTACCATCTCTGCCCTTTTCTGCTCCCCCCCCCACTACAAGGGCTAAAAGCCTAAAAAGTACATTTCTCAGGCTCTCCTGCCACTAGGTTCTTGGTAAAATCTACCATTGACAGGTGCTCTTGTAATCGCTGGAAGGCGGAAGAGAAAAAACATTTTTTTGTCAGTAGCTCCAGGCAGGTGTGTGGGCCTTGGCACATGGCAGACATGGGGCTGTATATCAGCTTTTGGGCATGCTCCTAACAATCACCCACTTCAGCGGTACCAGTAGCTGGAATTGTCAGTGGTAACTTGGCTTCTTAGTGATTCCATCATTTTAGATTTCCTGAAAGTTAGTAGTGACCTCATGGATCTGCACTTCTCAGCCCTACCAATGATTCTCTCTAATTCCATATATGATACTCTTTCCCAACTATAATATTTAGAGTATATTAGTCAGAATGGGATAGGAATGTTTCAGCAATAAATACTCCCCCACTCAACTCTGAATAGCACAACAAAATAAAGATTACTCCTTGTTCAAAAAATAGGCTGAGTGGCTTCCATCATGTAACTATCTCACCTGAAGGTCTCAGGAAGAGAGTATCTACAGAAAGCACACAAACACACTTTTAACTCCCTGGACCAGAGGTGGCACAGCACTTCTGCTCACATTCCATTACCACGTATTGGTCTCATGGCCCCAATTAAATTGCAAGGGAGGGTGACACTATGTCTTCCTCTATGCACAGAGACAGGAAATTGTATGAGCACATTGCATTGTATCAGGTTTCTATTTTTTTGATTAAATATGATGGTTATGTTGGGTACTAGATGCTGTGTCCTGTTCCAAAATCCTAAAATTCATGGCATTGACTTTGTAGTCAAGTAATGGTTGCTAGAAACAGATATATTAGACTGGATGGCTGGAGATCTATATCTTGCCATGGAAAAACACTTGACAAAACTGTGGCCTTTAGTAACTTGACCATATGACTCTTGAGCTTGTACATGAAAAACAACATGTGTTGGGTTGGTTTGGGCTGTATTTAGCAACTTAGTAGAAGAAAAAATCGGGAGATAATTAGCTAGTTTTTAGGCAAAGAAAAAAAGAAAAAGAAACTGCTTCTAGAGCTCCCTTTTGGCATCAAATTCTGTATTAGTCAATGTAAGTAATGTTTGTGGATATAACAAAAAAATCCCAAAAAGTTAAGTGGCTTAACATATCAAAGTTTATTTCTCACTCACAAAAGGTCTACTATGGTGGATATTTCTCTGAGCAGTGAATCAGAGATCCAGGTTTCTCTATGTATGGTTCTACATCTTCTAGCATCATCGGAATTATCCTGGCATTATTTGGTGGGGCAGGTAGGCATGGGGAGTGAGAGAGAACCAATACAGAGAGAGACAGCGAGAGTAAATCATCAGAAAGAAGTCTACACTATGGGAGGGGAGGACAGTCATCTTTGTCACGGTATTATAAAATTCTTTTCTTTTTTGCTGCTATATATTTTTCCCCACTTTAATAATACAGCTTCCTCCTGTTCCTTCTAACTTCTCTTCCTTTTTGTTTTGATATGGACTTTCCCTTGCCTCTTGTTCGATTTTTTCTCTTGACTGCTAACAATAATTAATCATAACATTCTTCTCTCTTCTTTGAGTAATTTCTAAGCATGAGGTCAAGAGAAAAAGATAAGGCTGTTGTTTCAGAAGAGTTCTTTTAGCACTTTTCCCTACAATCCAAATGCCACTTTATTCTCACATTTAGAGTGATAGGCCATGGAGAGGGGAGTTCAAAATAAATTTAATATGGGGTGGTGCCTGTGGCTCAGAGGAGTAGGACGCTGGTCCCATTTACCAGAGGTGGCAGGTTCAAACTCAGCCCCAGCCCAAAACTGCAAAAATAAATAAATAAATAAATTTAATACGGCAAGTGAAGTATTTACAAGACTGTTGATGTTTTTCACACTCTGTATTCCACTTTCTTCAGTTTCTTCAGGCTTCATGTTGACTTTGAGGTAAAAATTTTAAGTGTTGGGTCATTTGCTCTCCATTCAATTATTAACAGGGACCAGAGGATACCAAAGTCTTATTTTATAGGATGAATGAGTTTAAGAAACCTAAAGTACAGCACAAGGACTATAGTTAATAATACTATATTTTATACTTGAAATTTACTAAGAGTGGATCTTAAATGTTCTTATCGCAAAAAAATGGAAATTATTATATAGCTTGACTATAGTAATCAATTCATTGGGTATATGTAGATCAAAACCTCATACTGTATACCTTAACTATATACCATTTCAATTAAAAAAGAAATTGAGTTTTCAAACTTGAATTTAAATCTGTGTTGAGCAAAAGCCTCTTAATTCTATGTCATCTTTTAACAAAGTGTCCTAGTAAAGACATGGCATCACACCATCTTTCTATTTTTGTGGATTTTCTTCCTCTTTCCTATTAGGATAGCTGACAAGATACTACAGCCCTGGAACCCTTACAAGTTGTGAGAAGTACTTTTGAGTATAAAAGCACTATTCAGTATACTTGGAGTAGCAAAAATACTAGCAATGCTTGCCAGGCATCATGCAAGCATTATCTCATTTAATCTTCTCAACATGTCAAGAGGCAACTATTACCATCATCCCTCTTTTATAGATGAAGGAACTAGGCTTGGTTAAATTAAGTCACATCTTGAGGAGATATAGCTATCTTCACTTCAAATACTTTTAACTTGGCTCTGACTATAAAGCCTGTAGCTTAACCACTCTTATTACCAGTGTATTTCCATAAAAATGACCCAAAGAGTTAGCATAATGACAATGAGAGTCATACAACATCAATCAGCATTAAATTAGAAAAAAATGCAAATTCTCATGGATATGAATCATAACATTAATAATTACTAACATTTCTTTCTTTCTTTCCTTTTTTCACTTTGGCACCCTCAGTAGAGTGCTATGGCGTCACAGCTCACAGCAACCTCAAACTCTTGGGCTTAAGTGATTCTCTTGCCTCAGCCTCCCAAATAGCTGGAACCAGAGGCACCCACCACAATGCCCAGCTATTTTAGAAATGAGGACTTGCTCTTGCTAAGGTTGGTCTTGAACTTCTGAGCTGAAGCAATATACCCACCTTGGCCTCTCAGAGTGCTGGGATTACAGGCATGAGCCACTGCACCCATCATTGCCAACATTACTTTAGCACCTACTATATACCAAGAAATGGATTCTGAATCCTTCACATGGATTAACTCATGGAATCCTCACAGCAACACCAAGAGGTAAGTATCATCCTAATTTTTTTTTTTGGCAATTAAAACTGAGGCATAGAGAAATTGTTACAGGATTATACAACTAGCAAATAGCAGGATGCAAAGTTAGTAAAATAAGAGCAAAATGAGCCTACTTGTCATCCATGGAGATCAAAACAGGGACACTGAAAAGATATTCTTTGGAAGTTCCTTAGCATGATTTATCTTCATGCTTTGCTCGCACAGCCAGAGCCTTCCTTAGGTAACAAGACTGCAAAGTCCTGGCCCAGCCTCTCTCCTCAATCTGAATGCAGGAAGTTTTGAATGATATCTGCATTTCCTCAGAACAGTCTACTAACCATTTCTCTCTCACCAGACCAGGAGCATTTCAGTGCCAAGGAGCTCTTCTGTCCTATTGAAAGCAGAGAATGGTTGCCTCTGAAATAAGTACAAAGAGCAAGCAAATTTAGTCAGTTTATGCAAAACACAAAATGGCATCTGCCATCTGGAAAAACACACTAAAGCCGTGAGCTGTCAAGCCCCTTTCAAGACTTTGGCATGTGAAATCAACATTTTTTTTTTAAGTCTGACAGGTCCTTGTGAACCCTCAGCTTCATCAATGTAATTCCCTCTCTTCCTACATTCCTACTGCTGGCACCCACTAACTCACCACACACAGTTCCCCAGTTTAAAAAATGTAGATACATATAGAGACAGACAGACAGACAGATTTTCTCTCTCAGTACAGCAAAGATTTCTGAGAGATGGGTTTAACAACAGAGGATTCTCAAAGTACAATGAGTGAGCCTCACTGGCCAGCTACTTTACATTATTAGATCATTAATTATCACAACTATACTAGGGAGGTACTTCACATGTAAGAACACTGGGGTCCAGAGAGGTCAGGTTACACTGCTAGTGGTTGTGGTTAGATTTTGATACAAGTAGTCTGACTCAGAGTCTGTCCCTATGACTACCAGTGTTACTGCCTAGCATGTGTGTGGATAGCCTGGACGAGAAATATATGCACCATAGGCTATCAGTTTTCTCCTAGTGATAGAAGAACAAATGACTTTTATTTTATTCAATGTTTTGATCTATATTTCCATATTCCCTGTTTCATGATGAGAATATTTCAAGGGTTACTAGAGAATGAAGCTAAACCTTGCCTAATGAAGAAAAGAAACTAAAGCTTGGTGAATGAAGAAAGCTTGGTTTGCTCAGGAGGCAAAAAGTATAGGAGGTCAGAAGTTGGTGTCAGGGTGTGAGTAGCTAGGATCGGTCCCGGTTCTGTTCACACCAGAGTCTTCTGCTGTCACCTTCCTGATCAACCCTATTCCAAGGCTGAAGATCTGTCCTCAAAGTCAGATCTTTGCTGACAGGGGAGGTATTGTAGAGAGTCAGGATGGGGAACAGTTTATCCCACTTCTTTTCTTAGAACAATCTATCCATGTTTATTTGACCCTGGCTGACTCACTCAATCATCCTTTGCCCCCATTTCGAAGTGCCTGGTGATAGGATATTTTCAGTTGCATTAAAAAGAACACTCTTGGTCATTTCTTTACCCTTCAGGTAAAGACATTCCAAAGTCTTCTAGAAGTTGGTTTGCTGCTTTAGGAGGAACAGGCATGGCTTGGAGTCTGCCAGACCTCAGTGAAAACCTTAACTCCATCCCTTATCAGCTGTGTGACCATGGATAGTTTATTTAACGTCTTTGGTCTTCACTTTCCTCATCTGTAAAACAAGGTGCTTGGAGGATTGGATTTGCACAATAAATTATTGTTATTATTATTATCAGCAATAGTAATACCATTAGATGTTATCACCCATAATTTCCAGCAGAAGACCCATTGCTGCCACTCGTGGAAAGTTGCCAATTTGCTACAGAAATGATGTGATAACAGATTCTGATATATTACTGAAGTGACATTCTCCAACTCCAGGGGCTGAGGAGCTGGTTGCTATCAGAGAACCTCCTTGAGGCCAGTCTTTTGAGTGTCACTTACACCAGTTTGGAAGTAATCTGCTTGCTCACCCTTCCAGCAAAGGATGTCATGATCAGCTAATGGAAAGTGACAAGAAGGGATATAATGAATGAGAGGGAGTTAAAGTTGGGGATAAAAAAAGAGCCTTGTTCTTTTGGGGAATGCACAATGCTAAGCATACCATGTTAAATCGTGCGTGTCAAATAATGGACTAATTAAGAATCTTCGTCCATTTTTTTTTCACATCTCATTTTTGTTGTCCTTTCAAAGATGTATCTTCAAATTAGCTCTTAACTCTTTAAATAAGTACCAACAGGAAATAAAGAGAAACCTTGTCTATCAGAGAAGCAAATGACAAACGGAAAAGAAATTACATGGGAAAGAAGATGGGGATTTTGTGAAGTTTTATAATCATAGGAGCAACTTCTTAAATAATGGAATTTAATAACGTATAATAAACTATGATCCTGGAGAACTCTGATTCAATCTCACTAATTGAGCCAGTGAAAGGAAGGCAAAGTTTATCGTGCCAATACACTGCTAATGCCACTAAAGACTGCAGGGAATAGACAATTGTTCCCAGTTGCCTGCATCCTTACACAGAGAGGGCACATGGTCCTGCCCTCCAAACACTAGGCTGAATTTCCCACTTTCAATGACAATCTCAGTTCTAGGACTTTAAAGTCACAGAAATGCAATTTTTGCAATCAACAAACCATTGTATTAAGCAGAGAACAGAGGGGTAACTAGATATAAAGCCTCCAATTAGGTTATAAATAATAATAACCAATATGCTTTCTTGTTAATGCCAAAAAGTACAAAAACCTATAATAAATTTAATTGAGCACATGATCATAAGCACTGTTTTTGTACCTACAAAGTTCTGCTGTATTAAGGTAGACTCCGAATACAGAAATATTTTTTTTTCATTGTTATTGAAAGGGGTGCTTTTTTTGTTTTTCTTTTCAATTTGGATCATTTTACCAATGTCAAAAATAGGAAGGAATAATTGAGAAAAAAATAGTTTCTCCATTGGCACTCATTGATTATATTTAAGCATAAAAATAAAGGAAGGGAAGGAATTAAAGCAATTATCTGTATCATTCTTATCTCCACTAAAAGATTAGAGATTTCTAATAAAAATATGTTGTTTATGCCTGAATTACTAAGATCATAGCTTTAGTTTTCCACTTTATTATGTAGGTGCAGGCCTGTCTATTGCTGAAAAATCCTTTGTAATTATTTTAAACAGTTCTCTAGGTTTTTATGACAGTGAAGCATATTGGGAAAGGTGTACAAATCTTATGTACCTCAGCAATACACTCTCTAAAATTCTTCAGAACATTTTGCAAAGCAGCTCCTTAAGTAACTGAGCCCCCCCAAAAATGTTAAGAATAAGTATTAACTATCTTTTCCTAAAAAGGTCCATAAAGTTCCATGAAACCTTGATGGTTATAGCTGAGAGTCTGGTGTGGGGGGGAGTAAAATACCTATGTAAACTGATAGTTTAAAAACAGGAAAATTAGTATTGTACCATGGCTATGAGCAGCTAATAAAGAGAACATGGTTAAAAGAGATTAAGGTTCAAATTAAGGTCAGAAAAGAGACTGATTGAGGAAAACTGCCATGTTCCGTTGCACAGCAGTTTAAGTGAGACAGTTTCCCCCTGAATCCGTCTTAGGTTGAAAAATTACACTGTTGGGGTTAATAAAGAGGCTGGGCATTTGTTTGGACTGAGACTTCAATTAAAATGTTATTTGGGGCAGCCAGAGCTAATGTCTTGCTTAGAGGTAAACTGAACTGCCTTTTAAGAAAATGCAGGGGGAAAAAAAAAAAGAAGAAGAAGAAAAAAAAAAGACCACCTAATCTGTCAAAGATCCTGAATAACTGGCAAAAAGAATTGTGTTTGCTGGACCTGTGCCCAACCCAGCAGTGAGCATTCTTAAAGGTCTTGTGACATCATCTGAGACAGCTGAGGTTTTCTGAGTTTTTTGATTGTTGCACTGAGTGAAGAATTTAGTGTTTGGCTGAGCCTTCTGTGAGACAAAGAAAAAAATCTGGTTGGTATAATATGCCAAATTTTGTTTGGTTTGATGCTTTTTCTAATGGCACAAAAGGGGTGGGACCAAGAGTCACAAGTCTTAGTATTATGACTCTGCCCCAGAGACAAAAGTTGATGAATACAGTTAATTGAATTTCTCAGTTCATAGCCATCTGCCCTCAATTAGACAAAACTCACCTAAATTTACTTTCATTTCACTTCTTTAGGGTAAGTGAAAATGCCCCTTGAATAAGTTTTTTGTCTTCTATACTCACTCTTATATTCCTCAGAGAGTCATTAAGCATGTTTACTCTAGCCAGCACTGAGCACATCTTGGCCAACAAAACCTTTATGAGGCTTAATAGTTTGAAAAGAGGAAGAGCAGTAAATAAGTTAAAAGATATATCTGTATATGGTTACAATTTATAACTCTAAAATAGTGTGGAGATGGAGATTGATTCCATTTCTTTCCCATTTTCTCCTTAACCAAGGCCATGAGGAGCAATGTGAAGGCTTCCTAACAAGTGTATGGGGTGGCTGACCATGCTGGTTAATGGCAGATATAAATTTCTGTTGGGAATCTGAGTTTTGTATCTGGTCATAGAGATAACATCAGAGAGAAGCATCACAAAGAGAGAGGCAGGGCCATCCAAGATAGAATGGAGATGAGCTGAAAAGTACTTACAAGTGTGGGTTTCAATTTGCATATCTTGTCGAAGAAGGGTACAAACAGCATTGGACTCACTGCCACACAAAGGCCGACCCCGAAAAGCCGCCCCTCGGAGAAAAAGAGACTAAATTCTCTCCTGGAGGAAGTGAGGCCAGGTAACAGCACAGCGGAGGTATACTAGGGCCCAGAGAAAAGGACAGGCACCCTTCCTGTCCCTTGTTTCCTTCACACTGTTCAGTCTTTTAACAAAGTCTAGCAAATGAACACCATTTAGCTCCGTCTCGATTCAGATTGGCCCCCAAAGTTTGGTTCTCTTATTCCAACTAAAAAGATATTTATGAGAGCATGACTTCCCCTCTCCTGATTCCACCAAAATTAAAACAAAATAACTTTGCTAATCAAAGGTGTTCAATCTTCAGAATATTCCTTAAGAAGATAAGCTTGGTTGAAAAGAAAGTGCTCCACAGTGCCTTAAGGCACTACACAGAGGCATAAACATAAAATGGGAAAGATAACATTTTGAAAACAAAATGCCAATAATGAGATCACTGTGAAGGAAACAGGGAACCAGCATGCTGAAAAGTAACACACTGTCCACGAGTGCTACGTCTGTCCAAGTGGTTGCAAAATCTGCCAGGCCCAGATTGACTTCATTAGTCATTTAGAAGAACATAGATCACAGAAAAAATTATCCTCCTCCTCACTGAGAAATAGTTAATCATTGGTATAAATAGAAACAGATTAGAACACCAATTCTTCAAAGCATAAATATTTCATTCACCAAGCAGCTGCAATTTTGCCCATGGCAATTAAGAAGAAAATGTGCAATACTACCACTGGACAGGTGTGAATGTTATCAACTATAAGTGGGAAGCAGGGCTGACAAGAATTCATGCTGGATACAGAATTCACACACCCAGATGCGGTCCAGTGATAAAGCAGCACCATTACATAACCCAGTTAGCCCTGCTCACCGACCTGACTCCTTCAGGTCTACTTGAACCAATATGACTCTGGTTTAGAAACTATTTGCCGAGCACAACCTAGATACTGGGGTTCTATGCTAGGTGCTACAAATTCTACACTGAATGACCTTTCCTCTTAACAACCTCAACTTCAGTCCCTCTGTGCCCTGACCCAGCATAACTTTTTTCCAGCATATTTACCACTACCTGCCATTGTATCATACCCATATTTGTTTCTTATTTATTGCACCACTTTCTAAAATACTAGCTATAAGAATCAGAGACTTTGACTGACTTAATTTGTGGTATCTCCAACATTTAGGACACATTAAGAGCTAAAGAATATTGTTGACTAAATAAAGCTTACGGCCAGATAATCTATTCATTTCTGTTGTGATAAGCGGAATAAAAGACAGCTACAGGTGTTGCAGGCACCTGGAGTTTCTGACCTCGGAAATAGGGGAGGCCTTTCCTGAGCAAATGACTTTTAAGCTGGACCCTGAATAACGGGGAAGGGTTTGTCTAGAGAAAGGGGTTGAGAGCCCTTTTAAGAAGGGGCAGCAACACTTTTATGGTGTTTGTCGTGTTGAAATAAAGAGGAAAAGGCCAGTGATGTGGAAACATGGTAAGAAAGGGGATGAGTTTCAAGAGATGAGACAGGAACCAGATTACCCAAAATCTTGTAGGACAATTCAAAATTATGGACTTTATGCTAACAGCAATAGAACGAATTTTAAGCAGTGACGTGATCACAGTTGTGAACTCTAAGTCCAAAAGGGAAGTCTTTTAATGTGAGCATTCTGATATTAACTGGGAATAAGAAATGGGTAGATTATTTCTGCATGTAGAAACAACAGAAGTATGAAAACGTAACTATTTTGATTGAGCACCAGATAGAGGTGGCACATTGTAATGGGCAATGTGGGGAGGGTGGTACCAACATGTTTTTGATCACCCTTTGGTCGGTGACAAAGATGCTGAAGAGAATGTCACCTAGCTAGCTGGCTGTAGAAAGGCAATGTGCACCCAGGGAAAAGTCAGAGGCAACTGAGGAACCACAGATGGACTTGTCTCACTTTCACTTTTCTGTCTGTGCTTACAGGCGGTTACTGCCACACAAGGCCTTTCCTGGTATGACTGGACAAAGCTTTGCTGCCTCTGCCTCCACCTGTCCTCCCCTGGTCCTCTGAAATCCAGCAGTCAAAGGCCACCTGGGGCTCCCCAGCACAGGACAGATATGTTGCCTCCGTGCCTTTGCCCGAGCCACCTGTCATTCTAACCCTCTTCACACTCATGGTTGACCAGCTGCCCAGGACCCAGCACTAAAAAGTGACACATGCTAGGTGCCTGATAAATATTTGCTGGATTAACATTAGAGACTGAGTTAAAATTCTTATTCTCATTATTCTTATTCTACTTTTCTAGTGCACACTTATTGAGTGTCTACTTTGTGCCAGCCACAGTGTTGAGACCTTTTCATGCACTCACACTTAATCTTCACAACTATCTCATAAGGCAAGCATCGTTACTTCATCGATTTACAGACAAGCAAGCAAACTAAGTTTTACAGAGAGATGATGACTTGCCTAAGGTTTCCCCTCCGAATGCAACAAGGACAATAAACTCACTTCTTTTTTTTTTTTTTTTTTTGAGACAGAGTCTCACTATGTCACCCTCAGTAGAGTGCAGTGGCATCATAGCTCACAGCAACCTCAAACTCTTGGGCTTAAGCAATTCTCTTGCCTCAGCCTCCCAAGGAGCTGAGACTACAGGCGCCCGCCACAACTCTTGGCTATTTTTGTTGTTGTTGTTGTTGTCGTTGTTTGGCAGGCCCAGGCTGGGTTCGAACCCACCAGCCCTGGTGTATGTGGCTGTCGCCCTAACTGCAGAGCCTCTATCCCTCTCCTCAGCCCATATTGCTCATGCTCTCCTCTTCCTTAAAGGCTTTCTGGATGCTCCAAATTACCATGAAAATAAGCTTCAGAACTCCTACAGTACTGTGTGTCAATGTGTATTCATAGTCATTCTCCCTAATCTCTTCCTGACACTGTCAGAGCCTCAGGAGGGTCTTATTTATCTTGGTATTGCCAATGTTGAATACAGTTTTGGGCACATGGTAGGGGTAAAAATTAATACTTTTTTGAAGAATAAGTAAGTATGCCCTTTAAGAAAACTAATTAAGAAAACTTTGACACTGCTGGTGGAATTGCAAACTAATGCAGCCTCTGTGGAAAGATGTATGGAGAATCCCCAAAAAGCTAAAAGTAAACCTTCCATTTGATTCTGCAATCCCATTACTAGGCCTCTATCCAGAAGGAAAAAGAAATAATTTTATCATAAGGACATTTGCACTAGAATATTTATTAGTGCTCAATTCATGATCACCAAGACATGGAATCAACCCAAGTGCCTGTCAACCTATAAATGGATTGATAAACTGTGGTATATGTACGCAATGGGATACTATTCAGCCATAAAAAAGATGAAGGCTTTATATCTTTTGTATTAAACTGGATGGAGTTGAAGAACATTCTTCTTGGTAAAGTATCACAAGAATGAAAAAGTAAATATCCAATGTACTCACTTTATACTAATATGAAACCAACAGGAAAACAATTACATGCCCACACAAGAGAAAAACAGAAGTATATTCAAGTGCGGGGGAGGAAGGAAAGGAGGGAGGGAAGTAGGGAGGGGGAGTGGTAAATGTTCATTTAATGGGCACCATGTAGGGGTATACGGCACACCCATTTGCTAAAGGGCTCATCTACAACTTGAACTTCACCTAACAAGCCCAAACAATGTAACCTAATCATTTGTACTCTTGAAATCTGAAATTAAAAGCAAAGAAACCATATTACCCACAAATCTAATAGGCAACTGATAAATAGAGAGAATGATCATTCATGTCAATAAGAATGCTACATTCCTTCTCCTTTCCCCCATTCCCACCCCATGACAGCATTCCTTTACGTAATGTCTTCCGTGAAAAATTGAAAATTGGCTTATTTTCACAATTAAAAATGACAATATTGTACCATTCCATAAAGGGAAAAAAAGCGAATCGTGAAGACATTTATATGACTACACGAGTCCCCAGTCTACACACAGCTGAGAGGAGCTATAGCTAAGGAGCAAGCACAACAGGGGAACGGTTCATTGCCACTTGCTCCTCCCTCCAAAGCGTCAGGAAGACTATACTCCACATAAAAAAGGCAGAACAATGAGAGACATGCTTTTTTAAACTTGGAATATATCTCTCAAAAATACTTAACACAGACAGACAAAGGGTGAAATATTCTAAACCGACCACTGTTCAGAAGTTGGAATGTCCCTGATGAGATTACTGTACTAGAAACAACATGTTTATTGGCTCCTAAAAGACATGTCACCTAACAATTCATAGTAGGGGGTCAGAGGGAAATAACTCACCCATTGTGAAGTCAATGTTCAAATCAATATCCCTTGGGGAGAAAAATATTGCTCATTGATGGAGATTGATTTTTCTTTTCCTTAAGAAATTCCTGAGGGGTAAACATTTCTTTTTCCATAATAAATGTAACTAAAGAAGGCAATGTCAAGGTCTACATTTTCCTATCCTCATTAGCATGACACTAAAAAATTATTAGTATAATTATGGATGACTTTTGAGCCATGGAAAAATAGATACCAGTTCCAGTTTTTTCAATCTCAATTTAATATCCAAGCAACAGGACTTGACGTATGTTCTCTGCTATATTAAACAGCACTATTATAAGTGAGATAATTTTTTGGTGTTTTAAAACAATCAAAAATTTAAAACAACCAAAAAAAAAATCTAGATTTCTTTTTACCAAATTTCATGACAAATTTTGAAAATTGTTTTACTGTTTCTCCCTTACTCTCCCCACACCTCCTTGTATGCCTAAATAATTAAAAAGCATATAGAAGCACTGGACCTTACTTTTACGAATTGCCTTCACTAAAGCGGGTGGTTTTGCTGGACAAAGGCAAAAAAAGGCTTACTTTACTTCATTTTATATTTAGCATGTTAGTTGAATCTGGTGACCATTTAGGCTTATTTACAAGGCTACAGTAGATTACATTGTCCAATTCGGAGATTGTCTTCTTAGGCCATATGTGTCACCAAAAGAAAGATTGCCTTCTACCCTTTTGAAACTAAAAAAGTTGCATAAGAAAGGACAGATGGATGATTTGGGGAAAAAAAGAAATGTCACTCAATTAATGTTTGTTGAAAAGGGTGTCACAGATCATTGGCAGAATTTCTACCCATTGGCAACTCCCTGAAGCAGCCGAAGATTAATTGAGCACCCACTCTGAAGAGAGCAGAACAATAGTGTGTTGGTGATTACAGAGGCTGAGATGTGGAACCGACAGAAGTATAGCTGAATGAGTCACTTTCCGCATATAGGAGAAATACCCCAAAGGCCAAATTGTAAATTTTGTTGTTTTTTTCTTGTGATGGAGATAGATTTACATTATGCCACACTCTTGTGCCCTGTTTCTCTCATGTCTGGAAGAACACGTTTCTCAAGTGGCTCAAGCAGATGAAACTTACGAGTGAAGTTCCATTGATTGGTATATGGTCATGACCTACAATTTGATCTTAGGAAAAATTGAACACTGATGACAGAGATTTTTCTCATCTAATAGTATGTATAAACTACATACATATGGTAGCACACTACATAGATGTGTAGCTGTGTAGAACAACAAAACAAAAGAAAACCTAAAAATTTAAATTAAAACAAAAACAAGAATTGAAGCCTACTTGCCTAAAAATTTGCTTCTAGGAGAAGAAAAAAAAAAAAAAAACCCTGATCCACCAGTAGTACTAATCAAATATTAATTAATCTTTTAATTTCCTACTTATTTAAAATTCAAAAATAGTTTTTGAGTTTTGGTAGGGCTATCTTCATTTCAAAAACATTTCTGCTTTTATCACAAATTGAAGAAAAGCTAACACTGAGAAGCAAGGAACAGGAATATTTATAGACACTGGGAATAAACCTCAAACTAGGATGGGCGAGGCAGGGAAGGGAAAATTTGGTCCTCTAAGAAGAATAATGTAGGAATAACCAGAGCACATCTGGAATTTGATTCAAACTGAACTGGAACCAGAACGGATCCCCAAGCTGCTCTGTGCACATTTATACACACACACACACATTCACACACAGACAACTGACATTTCCAAAAGTGAAATTTCCAGAAGTTATCTTAAGGAGTGAACCCAAGAAAATATTTGACTGGTAGAAATAGACATAGCTGAATTGTTTTTGTGACCAGACGTGAGTGGGGTCTGTGGGAGGTTGAACAGACAGGCCTTTCTATCAAAAGGTTCCATCTAATCCTTCCCACCAAAGCAGGGTTCTGAAGGTGTCAGCAGGATTTGGCTGACTAAACCATTAACGGAGCTACAGTTAATTATTGACTGATTAGGGATTTACCTTATCTTTCCATCAGGAGCTGGCCCAAGACTTAATGATAAGCAATTCGGAGCTAGGGGGAACCTACTCACATGCCTTTTTCTTCTTTTACCTTGGGTCACTTTAGCTTGTCTTACCTATAATTCACATTCATGTCAGAATGACCAGCTCTTAAAATACTTGGGAGTCCTCAAAAGCCGTGGAAATGAGAGGGGTTAGGTCCACGGCAAGGAGTGTCTGGAGACGGAGGGTGAGCAAAACTTTGCTTATTAGGTTTTCCAATTAAGCCCTTGGGGGAAGAAAAGCAATGACTTTTCGTCTTTAAAAGTTGTGGTGATGTTTGTGGGTGAGATCAGCTCCTCACTCCCCAAGGCAGCCTGTCTGCTGATGGCCTCTTGGCAAAGCTGGGGAATCAGCACAGGCAGCTCAGGCCCAGCTGCCCCAGATAAGAGGTGGCCCGTGTTAATGCACAGGCTTCCTCTGCACCTCAGCAGGGCCTTCCTTTTCTAAACAGTCTCCCTTTAATGTTGGCGAATGTTGTTTTTCCATTGACTCAACATCTCACTGGTAAGCCAGTGGGGAAATTTGAGCGGGGGAGGGGGAAAGTGGAGAGCGTAAAGCCAAAGCAAAAGAGAGAGGGACAGACAAAAGCTGGACACCTGCTTTGGAAAGACAGTGAGCAAGCCTGAAAATTCTCCCTTCCTCCTGATTTAGGCTGGCCTTTTGTTCCCTGCTCATTTATGACTTCAACATAGAAATAATCAAGGACTTTCCTCTGTGAGTTCCACTGTCTTAGCTAAAGGAAAGGAAAAAACGAAAAGAGTTATTAAAGTGCATTAGAAAAGAGAGAGGAATTAATTCTAGGACAGAGAGAAAGGGAAGAAAGCAAGTAAGAAGAGGAAAATCAGAAAGGCAAACAGAGAAGAGAGGAAAAGAGAAGCAGCATATAAATAAAAGGCAAAAAGGACAAGATAAAAGCAAAGGACAAAAAGAAAAGGAAGAGAGGAAAAGGAAAGGACTGCAGAAAAATCAAATCTGAAATGAGAAGTTTTCCCCAGAAGCTCATTTTCTCAAACCCCGGGACCATCCCATGGAGAGGACGGAGAGCAGCCTCGTGAGGGGCTTCTCTGGGCAACCCAAGGTCAAGGGGCATCTTCAAAACCAAATCTTGATTAGAGCCACCTAAATGTTTTGACTCGAAGGAGACACTAAGGATTATAAAGCAAAATAGAGCAGCATGAGTACGAAAGGAACAGGAAAAGAAAGAAACTTAAAAAAAAAAAAAAAACTCAAGGGGACACAAAAGGAATGGTAGAAAACACTTCTGAATCAGCCAGTCATCTACTAACAAGCTGTAAAGATCTCCAATGACAAGTTGTCACATTAGTTTAGTGAAACTGAAGCAGTACTTATCCCCTTTCCTGTGCTTAATCTCTCCCTGCGTGCCACAAAAACATGCTACCACATTTAATAGGATTAGTTTCCTTGCTTTCTCCCCCCACCCCTTTTATTTTTTACAATTCTATTTTCAGCAATACAGGGATCCTTGAATTCATCGACTTCCTGTGGTGCATAGCAAAACCTGGCATGCATGTTTTTTACCCTTTAAAGACACTATTTGAAGTTGAAAAATATAATTTGACTGTTTTATACCTTTTCCTCCACTGAATGACTTTCTCCTCCTGGAAATGCCCATAGCTTGTGGGGAGGGGCTTCGTCATAAGGTCAAGAGAAACGCAGACTATGGAAAAGGACTGACAAAGTCCAATCCCTGCAGAGGTTCTGAGCCCTGAGAGCAACTGCCCTGGCTCTGACTGCAGGCAGACCTGGGTTCCAGCTCTAATCCTGCTACTTACTTGGTCTTGTAGCCTTGAGCAAGTAGTGAAAACTCTCCCCGTCTCAGTTCACTCTTGGGTACAGTGGAGACCATTCTTTTCAGGGACGTTGGGAGAATGACGCAGAGCATATTTTGTTTCCTCACTTCCAAGAATCACTTTTCTCATGTCTTGGGTTCCTGAAATCAATGCTTTATGATCAGTTGTGCATTTTAGGTCATCGTGTTTTACTGACCTCTCGAAGGCCATCTTTAAAGGGATGGTGGGTCTTACAACCTAAGGCATTTTAGATCACAGAACACTTGAAGTGTTTCTTGATTCTAAAGTATCTGATACGTAGGGAGTGCTCAATAAACCTTAGAGCAGCAGTTCTCAACCTGTGGGTGGTGACCCCTTTGAATGACCCTTTCACAGGGGTCGACTAAATACATCCTGCATATCAGATATTTACATTACGATTCATAACAGTAGCAAAATCACAGTTATGAAGTAGCAACAAAAATAATTTTGTGGTTGGGGGGTCACCACAACATGAGGAACTGTATTAAGTGTCGCGGCATTGAGAGCCACTGCCTTAGAGGTACCTCTAATCTCACTGCCCTTGTCACTCTGCCGGCTGCTCCTTGCTGTGTTCTCACCAAAAAGATCACTTTAGAGTAGGAGAAGAGAAGTTGTTGACACTCTCTCCTCTCGTCCAGATTATTCTAGAATAGACTTTTTTTCTTTCTTTTTTGGAGACAGAGTCTCACTACGTGACCCTAGGTAGAATGCAGTGGCATCACAGCTCACAGCAACCTCAAACTCTTGGACTTAAGCAATTCCGCCTCAGCCTCCTAAGTAGCTGGGACCACAGGCGCCCGCCACAACGCCCCGATATTTTTTTGTTGTAGTTGTCGTTGTTTGGCAAGCCCGGGCCTGGTTCGAACCCGCCAGCCTCGGTGTATGTGACCGGCGGCCTAGAGCTACAGGCGCCTGGAATAGAGTTCTTAGTGGAGATTTCCGAAACCTACCTGAGACAAACACATATAATAATTGTGGATGTTAGGTCAGAACCACTCTGCTCTGTCAACAAGGTCACCAACTGCTATGCCCAGCAGGGTCTTGCAAACCGGAACTATCGGGCGAATTGAATTATTCCTCAATTTTCCTTGAGTCCACTCTGGGTTATACACTTCCTTTCTTCCCAGCACTGGGGAGAAAAGAGGCCGAATTCGTCTGACAGTGCACAGTGGGACCTGGAGGAGCAGGGGAGCCACGCGGGCCTCGCTGGCCTCAGAGGAAGGCGCAGGAGAGGAAGGGGGAACCGGCGTCCTGCGGGGCGCTGTGGAGGCGCGGCGGGGCGGGCACATCGCCCAGGGCGCAGGGCCCAGCCCCCGGCAGGACCAGGGGGCCGAGGACCCGCAGAACTGGGGAGGTCACGCCAGCTTCCTCCCGCTCCGCCACCCGACGCCACCCGGGAGAGAGTCCGGGACGCCGTGCTGGTCCCCGCAGGTGGCAGGTCCAAGTCCTTCCGCCAACCGGGGATTAGCGAGCGAGCGGCTTCAAAAGTCTGGGCGACAGGAAGCCCAGATGCGTCGCCCTTCACCCGGGCTGGAGCAGCTGCCAGATTCAGCCTCCGCCTTGCCTTTTCTCCTGCCTGCTCCTCTACCTCTCAAAGGATGCCGACAGAAGCCACCACCCCTTGGGGGCCTCCTGCGAGGATACTAGTGCTCCTCGCTCACCCCCCAATTCCTGCTCCTCCAGCTACAGGCTCCCCCCAACAGGACCCTCACCCCGCGCTGTCCCCGACGCCACTCCCTGCTCCTTCCCGCTCTGCCCTCAACTACACCACCTCCTCCCAGTGATCCCGGGCACACACCCACCCGCACTCCCGCTGGGCATCGGACTCTGCCCACCCAAGTGTAGGGAAAGAGCTCTTTCCACCACAGGGGGGGTGCATGAGAGGAGAAGCCAGTTTGGCTCCAAGTATGTTCCTCTCAGGTTGCCTTGGGGTGCGGTGTTAGTTCTCTAGAGTCACAGGCCTTTCCCACCTGGGTACAGGGAGTGGCTGGCCAGCAGGAACCTTCCACACTTGCCCACAGACACCAGGAGCACTCAGAGGACAGACATCTAGGGTCAGTGTCTCCCCTCCCCCTTATTCAGGGAGTAGAGTGCCTCACACCCAACCCTGGGGGCCTATTCTCAAGCGGGCTGGGCCCACCGATGCCCCACGCTGACAGTTCTTCCCTTCCTACCGCCCCCAGTATATGATTACTTTATCTCAAGCCTTCAGAACTAAACACCTTTCTTTGGCTGTTTAATTAGTCACTTTTAGCCATCTCAAATTGTCAGCCTGCCTCATCTGTTGTCTGCTGGTTCAGCCTGTTTCATTGCAGAATCACTGCCACACAAGGCACCTTCCTGCCTGGCTTCTTTTCCCTTATCACCACTGTCTTTGGCTGGGTTCTTCCTTAATTACCAGAGGGTGTGTTGGTATTCATCAGGTCAAATGTAACTTTATGAAGGGTTATATTTTACTTTATATGGATTTGGGGTAGTTATTCATTTAAACGTGTGACAACATAACATACATGATGTATATTTGTGCTTGTTTTACCTAGGAATGTTGACTTTTTTCCTTCTCCTTATTCCCTCCTGAATAGAACTTTTTGTCCTGTGATTGCAGCGGTCCCAGGGACAGTTTCTGTAGGAAGGTTTGGCAGGTATAAAGCAGGGAAGGTGAAAGGGCCAAAAGAGGAGAGGAGACTTCAGACTGGTAAGTGTCCCTGTCTGCCAGAGGGCTTGATGTATAGTTCTAGGTCCAGGAGCACAGGGCCTAGCTTCTATAAATACACAAATTCTGATTTATTTTTTATGGCCTACAATGTGGAGGAGGGGTAAGCATATGAAAACGCCCAAGGTGGCAACCCTTTGTGAGCTAAAATATGCATACACATATATCACATGACAGTCTGCTTTGCTCACCAAAACATTGCAGCTGGGGGGAGGTTTTGTATAAGAGTACAGGTCAGCGTAAGGGTATACAGCACACATGTGTGGACAATGTACTTCCTAAGTATTGAGCACCAGTCACGTGCTGAACAATTTTACTTATGTAGAAGTCTCTCCATAAATCAACAATTTGGATGTTATTCCCACTTTACAGCCAAAAAGAACTGAGGCTCAGACAGATTAAGTAACTCACCCAAGGTCACAGAATCAGTAACAAACGGGCTGAGCAGTAATTTGGCCTCTCGGTGGTACTCCCTCACCCATTCTTAGTCCTCCCACTGATAGCCTCATTGGGTGGAATAGGCCCCGAAATCTTAATTTTTTAAAAGCTCCTCTGGTAATTCTGATGATTGCCCAGGTCTTTGGAATCACTGTGTCACACGAAACCCTCTCTCAATTCCTGTCACCAGTCTTGCCTCTGAGCAGTCTACTCTATGTTGGATAAAACATTTAAAACATATTTAAATAGCAATTTTGAAAAACTATGCAGCATATGGATTTTCCTTTTGATCTCAAAATGATGACAAACAGACACTTAGATACTTCATAAAAGAAATATTACCAGAAAAATTATGGAATCTGGCTTTCAACTTTGTCTTGCTCTAATTTAAACAAAATGCAACTTTCCAGAGTTACTCTCTACCCAAACAAATCCAAACTGGGAGTTTTCTTCTCTTTTCCCTGTGTTTGGCCTGCATCTATTTATTTCTAATTTGCTCCTCACCCTGAATAAAGCTCTGTAAGATGAACTGTATGGATAACTTAAGTCCTATCACCAAGGCCCCTGAAAATAGAGCACCTCCTCCAATTCACACCCTTGAAGTGAAAGACCAAAGAAAGAGAAGCTGGGACTAACAGCCAAATACCCTTGGATTGGCAAATGAAAGGAGGAGGGCAGAAGGGGTGATCTCTCGCTTCCAACGCCCTGCCCCTCCTGCAGTCCCCGGAGAGAGCCCCAGCCCCCTTCCCCCTGTCCCTCAGTCCCCGCTGTCGGCCGCAGCAACAGGCAGGCGGCGGGGGAGGGGACGCAGTGGGGGCAGCGCGGGCCTGGTGGCAGCCGAGGTACCCCGGCAGCATCCCACGTTCCCCGGCGCCCCGGTGCGCGGGGAGCAGGTGTTTGCCCTCTGCGCCCCGGGCGTGCGCGGAGCCCAGGCTAGCGTAGCAGGGCTCCAGCCCCCACCGCGGCTGGAGAGGAGGCAAGTGCTGCGGCGGGGCTGGGCGGGGAAAGAGCGGGTGAGCGGGTTGGGAAGCCTGGACCCCCACGGGGTGCGCTGGCAGGAGGCGCGCGCCCTTCGCAGAGTGCGGCGCCACGGCTGCGGCGGCGGCATCTCGCGCTGGCTCTTTCCGGGCAGAGAGGCCGCGACACCTAGCGCGGGGCTGGGGAGGGGAGGGAAAAGGACACCCGGAGCAAGCCGCGGACCGCCAAGCGCCTGCAGAGGAGACTCCTAGCCTTCCTGCCCAACCCGAAACTTTTCCAACACACTCCGGCGTATTCCTCATAGATTTCAGCGGCTCCGGAACCAAATCGCAGCCATGCAGGAGGCTTGTCAAACACACG
This sequence comes from Arctocebus calabarensis, assembly GCA_963573935.1. Classification (NCBI taxonomy): domain Eukaryota; kingdom Metazoa; phylum Chordata; class Mammalia; order Primates; family Lorisidae; genus Arctocebus; species Arctocebus calabarensis. The sequence goes on from CAUYON010051976.1 coordinate 54,531, forward strand.
TGCCCTGGCACACACGCGGAGATGCGTGGGCACACCAGAAGGGACTCGGGCTCTGGAGAGGTGGTTGAGGGCGTGAAAGCAGCGGCGGCCACACAGCAGAAAGGACTCCCCGCAGGCGGGAATGAGCGCTTTAAAACCTGCCTCAGCTCTGAACAGTGACGGTGCCCAGAGGCTTTGCGTAACTTTGCCCACTGCGCCCCCGCGTGCAAAGGCGTCCCTTCACAATCACCCTTACCCCACCCCACTCCCCTTGGGCTGCTGCCCCAGTGACTGACTGTCTTTGTACTTAAGCGACAGTGAAAGCTATGATGATCTGAGCCAAAGTGGTGGTGGTGGGGGGTGTAAATAGTGCAAATTCCCCTTTCGAGCACCCCTCCCGTATGGAGCTAGAGAGCACCCCATTCTCCCTGAAGGCGTCCTCTCTGCTTCTCTGCCATTGGGTCTCCAGCTTCTTCACTGTGGGCTGAAGAAGATAAAATATAACCAGATTGATGTGTATTCCACCACCACCCCCCCAACACACACACACCTAAAATGACGGCCTCTCCAAATCCTAGCCCTCAAAACTCTGGGTGGGGAAAGGCGAGTTACATGAGCGAGCAATAGCATCCCCTCCGAAAGTGAGCGCGCGGCCTGGCGGGCGCCTTGCGAGGCTCTGCGCGGCCGGGCGGAGTGGCTGGATTATGTAAGTAGCAGCCTTCCATGTGCTCACCACCATCTGTTAATATCTTGATATTGGAAAGTTCGGTGCCTGAGGCAAAGCCAGGGTTGGCGGCGAAGAGCTTCCAGCCTACTCTTTTCTACTCCAGGGCAGGGAATGTGTCTTCCTTTGATTGGTTTCGCCCACGTCCTTAAAATCAAGTGGTAGTGTGCCCCTTCGATCACTGACAACCCCTTCATCCCGGTGGATGCCTATCTGTGGGCAAAGAATGATTTTCTTCGAGATCATCTTATTGTCATAAGCCCTTTCGATGATCTTATATTTTTATGATTCTGCACTCCTTTAAGCAATGTAGCTGACTCTTAATTTGGGGTGTTACTTTATTATTTAAAAAATTTCTTTTTCTGCCAGCACCCCTGGATCCAAATTCTTGTAAGGGTTATATTTCAACTTCTTTGGAGTGATTGGCTTCTGTTTACTTAGAAAGCTGTTGGTTAAACAAACATCACTGGAGAGGCTTCTAAGCAGTGGGGTTCCCAGGAGAGAAAATGCTGCAGCTGCTACTTGCTACTGATCTCGTGGCATTTCACTCCCCCCCCCCCATTTAGAACAAATCCAGGTTGGGCTTGGCGTCACTGCAGAGCACAGGGGATGAGCCTGAGCGAGAGCCCATCAGTCAGTCTACCTCTAAACACCCTGCAGCAGGCCGGCCTGCTCCCTGGGACTGGTATTCCTCTTTCCTTCTTCAGAATGATGGTAGTGGTGATGGTGGTGGTGGGCGACTATCAAGGTTCTCCACATCCTTCTCTAAAACCCACACCCACGTTTGCCTCTCATCTGCATCTGGATGAAATTCCCAGAATTGGTTTATTTAAGATCTGATGCGTTGTTGTTTGTAAGGTTTTAAATTACTCATATGCACAGTCTTCCCTTCTACCCCCACCTAAGGGCTTTAAGAAAGAACGGGGAACGGGAGGACAGGGGGGGAGGCTACACCAAGGACTCAACCCCAAACCAGATGGATGCATAATGACTGCAAAAGTTTGACTAAGAAAACACAGACCACCCTTCACATACATAAGTAAATGCAACCTGCAAGAAAAGGGTTTGTTAAGACAGCCAGTCATAACTTGTGTTAACTTTTAAGTTATTGGGATTGTCTTGGCAATGGAGCAGAAGGAGGGATTGCCTTGACCCGAGGCTTAGGCTCTGGTTTCAGAAATGAAGCCAATATCTAGGCGACTTGTCGTCTCCAGGCTGACTGATCGCTTCTTCCCTATCAGAAAACAAACCGGGAGTCGCCTGAGATAGGGGGCTCAGGCCTCATTCCTTGCTCAAGGGCTCCCTGGACCCGGGAGAACGCTACAGCGCAGGCAAAAGAGATTACCAGAAGCCTGGCCTGTACGTCGCCCCTACAGTAGAGGACAGAGCAGGACTCCATGTAGGGAACTCACCGTACTACAAACGGAGCTCACTCGCTCAGCGTCGCGCGCGCTCCTATTTCAACCAGCCGCTCCTGCGCCCTAATGCGGGCTGCGAACAGCCGTGGCAGCGCGTCGCAGCGGCAAGTCTCTGCCACTCAGGCTGGGCGCTGGGGGAGCTTCCTTGTTTGCCAAGCGGGTTACCCTGACTTGGGACTCTCGGCCTGCCTTCTCCCGGTATGATAAAGGACTTACTGGGGTTCGCAGCGAACTTTTCTCACCGCCGTCTCTGGCTTGGTGTGTGCAAAACATGCATCGGAGCGCAACGTGCAATCGACACAAACTTGTGAGCTAAAGTTCAAGCCGTTTCTCTCCTGAGTCTAAATCCCTTTCTCCGGCCCTGAATTCTTTCTTTCCCTTTCTACTCCTTTCACTCTACTCTCCTCTCTTTTATATGTCAAATTGAGCAGATGGTTCTTAAGGTGCAGAGGGCACAATATCCTTTGCTCCTATCAGTTTGCGAGCTGGCGCTAACTTATATGTACAAGCTAAGATTCTTATAGAAAAGTAATGGGACGGAAAGGAAGGAGCCTTGATTCATTTTCAGACCCCAGATTTCACCGCTCAACACACCCGCTTACCTCGAAGGGACCCAACCAATGGAAGCAGTATTCTATCTTGTATCTAATGGGCATGTGGATAGATTATTTCTGTTCCCAACCTAAATTATCACATCCCAGCTAGAACACTTGATACCACCGTCAATCGTTGGAGGTATGAGTGTGCTGTCTGTGTTGTTTTCATAATGCAGAGGGGGGAGTGTCGGAGGGCTGCGAAAGGGGGCCAAAAGAAGGCTGGGGAGGCTCGGAGAAGTCTCTTTCTTATCACCTACCCCAAACCTGGCCGGCCTAATGTTTTCTTCTTTTCAATGTTTGAATTCCTTGCCAAAAGTTCCCTACAGGGTATAGATTCAGACATACTAACATCGTTTTTCTGACTCCAAAAGAAGACTTAACATCCTGTTTATAGTTTGGTAAATTTGAGGCTGAAACTGTAAATTTCCTAGAAAGGAGAGAGAGCTTAAGAATGTATGTGTGTGTGTGTTTTGTCACAGAAGATGGTGGTAGTGTTTGGCCAGTGTACTTGTAACATATCTCATAAATACTCTGTGGTCACGACACAGCATGATTCAACCTTTGATCTGATTAAATTTGAGTGACCCTAGAAAAAATACTTATCCTCATCCCACCTAAAAACATGAGTGTCTAATCGACTATGTATGAAAGTTTCTGCTTCCCAGCTCTAGCAAGTCCTAGCTTTTATAGGATCTTAAGTCATAAACGCTTCTGCTTTATTAAAAGCCATTCACTGTGCCCGGTGGAAGGGACTTTCTGGCCGCCGCTGGATCTTGCTCTTCAGCATTTGTAACTTGCAAAGCCCAAGGAACACTTTAAGAGCGATGTAATTTAAAGAAATCTTGCTAGGTTTTTTACATCCAAGAAACGTTAAACCAAAGTGAATTCTAAATGGTTTTACGTCAGAACCTGACACTTATGGGACTGAAATCTCTTGCCTAACAAACTTTAAAGTTTGTTCACCAGAGGTCAAAACCGTGTAAATCCTGGGTTGAACCGCTTTCCTTGGTCATTCGGGGGTGAGTGAATTATTGAGGGGTGACCGCGAGATAATGTTGGTAATGTAGTAGAATGTTTTAAGGGCTACTGTAGCTGCAATCTTAATAACGTTAGAGGCAACCAAGAGTGAATATTATTCTTCCTAATAATTTCCACTGGAGATTGGGACTCAGCCAATGTTGATCTTCTGATATCAGATGCAGCGGACTTAGCGTGAACCCTCTGGCGCTTATTATTTTAATACCAAACCTACCTGCATTTTACTGCCCACCTTCCCTTTAAAAGGAAGCAAAGGTGACATGTATTCTTGATACTACCTATGATCGTTTTAAAAGTGCAATGATCTGCAGCTCCCTCGCTCCCTCCTCCTACACCACCCCACTCCTAAAGCCCCCACTTTTCCCCCATATACTTTTCCGTGCCTTCCTCCACCCAAGTCTGAGGAGCGCTCACTCGCTCGGCCCTCGACGAACTCGATCAGCTGTATCTGGGAAATGAAAGAGAGAGAGAGAGAGAGAGAGAGAACCTGCGCCCTGGGCGAGCGAGTGTGAGCCGGGCGCCGCTCGCGCCGTCTCTCGCTTCGCATAGTGCCCGCAGATGGCTCGCTCCGGCCCCGGCGCGGCGATCCAGTCGCCCCGAAGCAGTGGCAGGGCGGGGGTGGGGGTGGGGGCCCGGGATGGAGGCCCGGGAGGGGGAGCGCGGGGCCCCTCTCCCCTCCTCTCTTCCCAGCCCCTCACCCCCACCCATTTTATCTATTTTTTTTTCCTCCCAAGTTCTCTTGCCTTGCTATCCCCCCTTGAATCCGAAGGCGCCTCGCGATTGGGTGCTGGGGCCGGGTACGTCAGTCAGACTGTGACGTGCAGTCTTCCTGTTTCCTTCAGCTGTGTCTTAAAGTAAATCTTGTTGTGGAGCGGAGCCCTCAGCCGAGGGAGCGCTCTGAAATCGTACACCATTGCAGCCGGGAGAGCGCAGCGGCGCACAGAGCTCTCGCCGGTCCGCCTGCTCCCGCTCCGCTTCGCTCTTCTCCTTTCCGCTTCTCTCCTCTCCCGCAGTCTCTTCCTCTTTTCTTTTCCTCCCCTTCCAGCCTCTCCTCTCCTCTGCTGTCCCCTCCCCGCCCTCCTCCGTCTCTGCCCGCTCCCTCTCCCACTCGCCCCGCTCGCCCGCTCGCTCTCGCACAGACTCACCGTCCCTTGTCCAATTATCATATTCATCACCCGCAAGACATCACCGTAGCACCGTGTGTGCGCGCGCGTGTTTTCTGACCTCTCTCTGCCGGCAAAAAACAAAAACAAAAACAAAACAAAACAAAACAAAAAGGAGAGACTCGGTCCCACTGCTCTCTGCACCGCGTAAGTATCTTCTCCCCTCGTGAGTCCCTCCCCTTTTCCAGAATCACTTGCACTGGCTTGTTCTTGAATGAGAAGGAAAGAAAAGAGCCTCCCATTACTCATAGCCGTGTAAACATTTTTTTTTCCAGGAGAAAATGGTGTTATTTAAATGAATCAGAATAAAATAGCCTCTAAACAGTTTCTGAGCAGGAGCCTCAGTGGAACTCAGCGCTCCGCTCCTCCCAGTCAGTTTCTAAGAGTAAGTGATCCGCTTGGCTTTTATTTCTTTCTCTTTCCTGCTGGTGGCTGGGGGTGGTGTTGGCGATGGGGGGAAGGCTGATGTTGCTGGACTTGTCGCTGATCTTGTCACCTTTTGTGTACTGTTTCTGGGGTGTGAGGAGGCGTTTGCTTCCTCTCTTCTCTGGAGAGAGGACCGCGAGGGGGGACCGGCTCGCTTTTTGTTCCTCTTGGTCCCAGCTTTCCGCCAAGCCTCATCCTTCCCATCTCCCCCGGGTTAAAACTCCGGGGCTAGTCCCACGTCCTTTCTCTTTGTCTTGTTTATTATAGCTGCCTTTCTTCCCGGCTCTTCCAATTTGCTTGTCATTTGCATACCTTTCACTTCTCCTTTTTAACCCCAGCAGAGGGCCGGGAGTGGGGAGCACAGGGTGGTTGAGGGGCGGGGGGTGCTCTACCACTTTCCTCTCAAAACGCTGTCGAAGCCGAAATGTTGAAATCGGGGTTGGAGCGGTGGAGTGATGGGTCCCGGGAAACGAGCACGGCACCCCTCTCCTGAGCTCGGGGACCCAGGGCTGGGTCCAGTGGAGTAGGGTAAGGCGGCACTGGGAGCCTCGGGGGCGAGTGTGGTGCAGGGATCAGGGCCCAAGCGTTGCAGAGGACCGAAGGGTCGAGCTTCGGGTGGGGGGTGGGGATGTTCTTGGGCAGCAGACACCGGAGGCGAAGAATCTCCCAGCCTTCGTTGGCAGTGTTGGGCTGCTTTGGTTTGGTCTTGTCTGGGTGGTACCTACGGTGTTGCCCCAGTTCGAAGGACGGAGGAGGGTGGAAAGGAGAGGTGAGAGTAATTGTTACTGGAAGGGTAGTGAGGAGGGCGGGAAGACGGGGTAGAGCTTCGGCTATCTTGTCTGAGCAGACCAGGAGGGGGACGCACCGGAGGTGGGGCTGTGGCAGACATCACCCAAAGTCCAGTTTAGCAAGTTGTTGGTTCTTCTGGTGTGCCAGCCGGTTTCTCCTCCTGCTAAAACTGAACGTTGGTGGAAAGAGTGATGGGGGGTTCTAAGGGGGAATAGCTTTCCCCAGACCGCCAGGTCTCCAGGCCCCTTCCTAGCTTCTTAGGAAGTTGAGAGCCCTCCAGGCAGACGGAGAGCAGAGCTAGGAGGAGGGGTCGGGAGAGAGTTTTAAATAGCCCAAGGAGGCAGGTTGAAGTGTGAAACTGCTGTTCTTGGCAACCCCAAACCCTGCTCCGCCTGGGGGAAGGCCGAGAACTCACCTGCTTGTTTTTATGTTTCCAAGAACGTCTGTGTTGTCTCCTTGAGCTTTTAAAAACAGAGCAAGAACAGGGTGGCCTCTCAAAGTCAAGGCTAGAAGAGTCTCTCCTCTTGTTCTCTCTATCTTCTACCCATACCCTCCCTTATTTAAAAAAAAAAAAAAATCATTTCCTTTCCTAAACTAGGTAGGCAGAAGTCTATTAGCAGAGTGCGCATGGGCAGGGCCTGACAGGTGTGTTGTGTCAAGAAAGACAGGTGCAAATTTCCTCTGTGTCTGTACAGTTTCCAGACCACAATGCTTGCTGGGGGCTGTAGAGGTTTATGAATGTATGGCTGTCCTGGTTAATGGGATTGTCTGGGCTAATGGGAATTGGGCTGTTGTGCTTTGAGCCTTGCCATGTGAGTTCTCTGGGTGGGGGGTGGGGAGCAAGTTGGTATGTGTTTGTTTATTTTTCTTAAGGATGTTGGCAGGCTGCTGCTGAGGCCATTTCTCAGGCTTCTGCCTACCAGTCAGCCAAAAGCACCCCCACTTCAGGCAGCAGGTGGAGGGAGACTAAGTTTCCCTTTGCTTCCCTCTAGTTCATGACTAGCTCCCAGGTCTGTGCTCAGCAAGGATAGCAAGGGAGAGAGAGAGAGAACTGCTCTTTGTGTGTGTGTGTGTGTACATGCGTACGCCTGCGTGCCTCTTTGGACAGCCATGGGTGGTGTGTAACTGCCAAGAATACCAAAGTCAGTTTGAAAGTGTTACTGTTGTTAAAGCTTATCTTTTTAGCATGCTGTCTCCTTGCTCAGAAAGAATGGGTATGTGCATAAACTCTTTCCAGTCCTACGTTAAATATTTTCATAAAGTAGAATGAACCTGTCATTATACCAGACGTGTGCCAAGTGTCTTAGTATGACTTTCATGGAGAAGGAAAATCTCAAGTACGTGATAAGGTAACTGCTTTTCTGTTTAATTCAAGATAAGGTCAGTCAGTTCTATGAAGAGTTTCTTGCAAGAACTTTTGCTTATTTTCTAAATGAAATGGGCTGTATGAGGTGAGGAAGAAAAAGAAGAGTATTTCTGTTAATCTATCTATGGGCCACAGTGTGGATATGTTTACAAAATGGTAAAACAGAAGAAGTTAAGGGCTATGGCTTGATGTGAAGGAAAGATGTTGGGAATTTAATGTAAGCACTGTACCTGGCTTCTTAAAACTCAGCCTTTGAAAATTTTCTTTAAATGGACAATTTCTTTAAACTGAATTGCATAGGAATAAGTTAAATGGTGGATGGTTTTTGTTGGTCTATATTGTTGTTTGGGTGGTTATCATTGTTTCCATGAAAATGAGATAGTATGTATCATTTTATTCATTACACTTAACAGCAAAGTTCCCCTCAATACTTTCCTTGGATGCTTTTGAAGTTCTTTGGTAATTAAAACGTCCTCTATGGCTATGTTCAATTTGCTTTATTTTTAATGGGGGTGATCTGTGCTTGGCAGTTATTGATATTTTATGTGTCCATTATGCAGAATTCTATTTAGTTTAATCACCACCTTGTGGGAAAAAAAGTCATACACACATAACATATATCTTTGTTCCCTCTTTATTCATAGCATCATTCCTCTATAAGATCACTTGCAATCTTAAAATCTAAGCTAGCTTATTCGCTATGTTTCCAGACCTCTTCTTTATTTGTTTAAAACTCAAATAGGCCTTTTAAAGTGAATTTCTTACATCATTTCAGGCATTGTCTCAAATTTCCAATATTAATATAAGAGTTTTTAGAGTCAGGATTAACAAAAGAAATTATAAAATCTTGCTTGTGGATAATATTAAAATGGGCTGTGTGTGACATATTATTAATAGGATTTTAATTAAGTACCTTTATAAATCAGAAAGGACATATACATAAGGAATTTCTCAAACCTTACTGCCTAGTGCATTCTGAAAGGACATTTAGAGTATTTCAGTTTTCACAAAAAAAGAAAAATGTAAGTGTATTTTCATAAGATTATTTCCTGCTTTCTTTTATTTACCAATTTGGTGAGTTATTACTTTTTTAAATAAGTAGAAATTAGTATTTTATATATGTCTCAGAAAATAGTCTGTGTTCATTTTACATGTAAAAAATGTATGGAATTTTTGACAGGATGACATAATCTTAAATGAAATCTTAGACAATTAGAGAACTCTATTGTGCTGGAAATTTTAAAACTTAGCACTACAATCTTAGTTAATTGAAGTATTAACTTACATTAAGTGAGGTCTTCAAAATAAACATCAAAGGCTTTCCTAACCTGATAGTAAGCAGAAATATCTATGAAGGCAAAGTTGATAATTAGCAGAAAAGAACTCTTGAATACAGGGAAGGGTATAGCCTACTGATTTGGGGATACCTAAATCAAATCATCTGATTTTTCTTCCTCTTTGAAGCACTGATTTCCAGAGTGATTTGAAATATTCTTTGTTAATGATATTCCAATTGAAATTTCATAACCAAGTTGACCCAAGTACATTAGAGGCCCATTCACAGATGATTTTCTAAAAGAAGTCAACTGTAAGCTTGAGCAATTTCTTCCAATAATTTTACCAACAAAGACAGATCATGTAAATAATCCAAGCAGGAAACCATGCCAACCTTACACTCTGCCTGTCTCATGAAAGATTTGTCTGAACTATCTGTATAATTACAATAATGAAACACTTCTTTGTCCAGAATCTAGACTCCAGATAGATTCAGTAAAAGTTACATCCCCTTCCCCAAAATAACTTCTTTATTAAAGTGGAGCACTTAACCATTTTCTACTGCATATTGAAGTGTTCTTTTTAATTCTTTGCTAAAAATTCCTTTCTCCTAGCCTTAAGTCATCGTTTCCTCAGGACTTTCCATGTTAAATAGAATGCCAGATAATTTAGATTTTAATGAGGAATCTTTTGAAGTAGTTAAAATTTGATTTGATTATCCCTGGACGTTTGTGCTTGTAATATCTTTTTCTGTGAGGAATCTGCTGTGTTAAGATATGTATTGTAAAGGAATTATTAAAGTATTTATGTAGTTTGTTTATACACCAATTGGTGTTACAAAATATTTAATAATAAAAAATACTATGTAGATTTTTGCATTCATTAAGGAGGAGTTTACAGAGATGAAGTATGTATATCTGATTAATAACACATTTGAGTTCAGATTCTACATCAGTATTTTTTCAGCATCCCTGTTTATATTGATGTTCACCAGCGCTGGTCAAAAGGCTTCATATTGATTGATTAAACTCAAAATGAATGTCAAAATGAAAATACAATAAGAATCAACATTAATTATAGTTGAAACATTGTGGCTTAGTACCTATGTTGAGAAATAAAACAATTTTTAAAAATTGACAAGACAAGACAATATTAACGAGAAAGTCATTCTACAGCATCCTTTAAATTCTGAATTAGGAAAGCATGGAAACATTGGAAAATGTTTTCAAGTCATTTAACTTACATGATGGTCATTCAGCGTGCATTTTCTTATGTGGTAAATGTATTCATACATATATACGTATATATAGTTTATGAACATGATGCTAACAAAGTGTTGAGTTCTCCAGTTATTACTATTTAATCTGCCCCATAGTCTCCATAGGGTATGCTCCCAATATGTACTATCACTCTACCTTTACTTCTAAATGTAGAGCTAAGCTGTCTGGAGACATTTATTTATTTGTGCTTCTTAATATGATGCCTTATTTATCTAGACTCTATAATTTGTCTTATTTTTCCCATTTGTCCTGCCCTCTTTGTTATGTTTCAGCCAGACATTTTACAAGATCTAACAGTGTTTAAATTTTTTTGCCCCAAACAGAAACAAATCATGTAATCTAAAAATGTTGACTGATTGGAAGAGAATTGCAAAAGATCAGTTTAGTTTGGTGAATATGGAGGGAGTTATAAGATATCTTGCTCTTAACAAACCCAACAAGCATATTTAATTAACACTTATTCTCCACTGAAAATGAAAGTGTCATTTTATTCCACCTTAGGAAGAGCACAGCCCTCCTCTTGGCTCCAGCATGAGGCAGGGATACAGCTGTTGATACCTAGGCTAGATGAGAGGAAGTGGAGTTGACGCAGAGGTAAATGGCAGTTGGAAAAGGAAGGATGCCTGGGGGTGACCTTGTACTCATCAGTACACCAGCGTGTCCTTTCTGAGCCTCTGTCATAGAGGTGCTCTTCCCATAGCAAGGATGGCAGGAGGAAAGTTTTGTTTGAGTGTTAAGGTTAACAGGGGAAGAAAAAATACTGCAGAAAGTTTGCTCAGCATTTGGATCGGAGAGCCACGTGTGCTTTGCAGGTGATATTAAAGAGAAAGGGATTTCCACAGAAAAAGAAAAGAGGTAAAATTTTAATAATGTCAATGAACTCAATTTGGGGGAAGCTGTTCTACAAACAAAAAAGTCTTCTTTGTAACCTCCCTAATACGCAAGTGTTTCTGTGATTGATAAAGGTTTGGAATGATTAAATCTTTTTCTTGTCCCTCTCAACCTCTCCCTGTTATTCCTTGCACCTGTCAGCTAACCTAATTTATCAGATTGAATGTATTAGTGTAATATTGGTCACTACATTTTTGTATTCCTGAAATCAATTTTATTATCAGTGTGTGAAAGGATCTCAATCATTCTGAATTTGATTTTGAACACAATTTTGAAGTTATTGAGATCTCTGTCTCCATTCCAAGTTCAGGAAATTTTATCCTGAAGCAAACAAAAAATATTTCATACTTAGGCACACCAAAACAATTGTAAAGAAGCATCATCTTGCCTTCATGATACCCTAAAGCCAGTTCTTTCAAAATCTTTCATCTTCGTATAAAAATCAGGAGCAAATACTGCATGATGAAATCTTTTGTCACTTAAAATACACATTGTTGCCATCTAAGCATTGAGCATTTTCTTGATTTTACAGGTTATTTCATGCTGAAATTATGCCTATTTGCATGGATAGTCATTCTTTAAAACTAGCCACAGATGCAGTCCTAGGGAGCACGTAGATGTTTTTACAGGTGAACCGAAAGAGATGGGAGCTGTTCCAAACACTCTGCACGCTGCCTTTGGCAATAGACCCTGTTATTGTGAAGATGTGCTCTGTTAAGCAAACGTGAAGTTTCATATTAGATAAACCCGGCATGAAAAAATTATTTTTATTTTCTTCATAAAATGTGAACTGTAAACAAAGAGATGTGACATCTTATACGTATAGAAAATTGGGGGTTAGCATCGCTTAGTTAATAAGTTGCACAATATGTCAAATGTCTTTTATAAAATTCAAGGAAGGATGATGTTCTCTTTTTTATTTTGTGTTCCTAAGAAACAATGGAAGTTCATATACAAAGAAGATGTTTCTCTTTCTCACACGTTTGATTGATGTTATTTTCTTTCCGATTTGTGGATCTTCTTCCAGTCTTTTATTTTTATTTTTTCTTTAATTTGGCATAGGACACAATATTCACAAATGGTGTATTTTAAAGAGTTTCTTTGGGCATTTGAAGTATCGTTTTGGCAGATTTTAAAAGAAGAAAACTAACCCTGGAGATATATTTACCCTTGCCTAGTTCAATAATTTATTGATTTCTAAAATGTGATGACATCCTTCTTTTGCAGTGAATCCAACTTTATAATAATTTAAGTCATCAGAAGGACATTGTGAAAATTCATAAATATTCTCCCAGTTATTTTAAGATATAGCAACAGATACCATCTTCTCATATGATGTCACTAATAAAAAATGCATAACTATGCTAAATAAGCAGATTTGTAAAATGACTATTTGTGCATTTATTTCATTGCTAAACTGAACGTTTATGTTTGAAAGATGGTGATGGAGGTGTTCTTCCCATTTGACATATGACAAAAATATTTTAAAATTCAGTAATAAAAGGTGTGTGTTCATTATCTGCATTTCTTTTAGAGTCTTTTTTCTTTAATAGCATTAAAACCATGATAATTTTAGCGCAGAAATGGAATTTTTCATTCGAATTTCACACAGCCTCAAAATGTAACCTTATTTCTTAAGTATAGAGCACTCTCATCTTCTTTAACAATATGAATCTCAATGCCCCAAATTTAATCAATTGGTTGTCAGAGGCTGTGTTCTTATAATCTACTGTTTCTTCTGAAGATAAACAGTATCATTTTAGGCATTTGTGAAAGAGAATCATATTACTGGTGCTTAAGCAGTTTTTGCTTCCTTTTTTTTTTTTAATCTTAATCCATCTTAAACCAGTGGAGCAGAAATATTTAAAAATGTTTCATTTCAAGCAGAGTGCATAATAAATTGCAATAATTGTAATGTGCCATAAATCCCAGAGCCTATGCATTTTGCATTTGATTCAGGATTGAGGTCAGGAAATTTGGAGAAATTTAAAGAAAATGATTCATCAGTCCTTTTGTTCTGTTGGCCAGGGTCCCGGGATTCTTGAGCTGTGCCCAGCTGACGAGCTTTTGAAGATGGCACAATAACCGTCCAGTGATGCCTGACCATGACAGCACAGCCCTCTTAAGCCGGCAAACCAAGAGGAGAAGAGTTGACATTGGAGTGAAAAGGACGGTAGGGACAGCATCTGCATTTTTTGCTAAGGCAAGAGCAACGTTTTTCAGTGCCATGAATCCCCAAGGTTCTGAGCAGGATGTCGAGTATTCGGTGGTGCAGCATGCAGATGGGGAAAAGTCAAATGTACTCCGCAAGCTGCTGAAGAGGGCGAACTCGTATGAAGATGCCATGATGCCTTTTCCAGGAGCAACCATAATTTCCCAGCTGTTGAAAAATAACATGAACAAAAATGGTGGCACAGAGCCCAGTTTCCAAGCCAGCGGTCTCTCTAGCACAGGCTCCGAGGTACATCAGGAGGATATATGCAGCAACTCTTCGAGAGACAGCCCTCCAGAGTGTCTTTCCCCCTTTGGCAGGCCTGCTATGAGCCAGTTTGATATGGATCGCTTATGTGACGAGCACCTGAGAGCGAAGCGCGCCCGGGTAGAGAATATAATCCGGGGTATGAGCCATTCCCCCAGTGTGGCACTAAGGGGCAATGAAAATGAAAGAGAGCTGGCCCCGCAGTCTGTGAGCCCCCGAGAAAGTTACCGAGAAAACAAACGCAAGCAGAAGCTGCCGCAGCAGCAGCAGCAGAGTTTCCAGCAGCTGGTTTCAGCCCGAAAGGAGCAGAAGCGAGAGGAGCGCCGGCAGCTGAAACAGCAGCTGGAGGACATGCAGAAACAGCTGCGCCAGCTGCAGGAGAAGTTCTACCAAATCTACGACAGCACCGACTCGGAAAATGACGACGATGGGAACCTGTCTGAAGACAGCCTGCGCTCGGAGATCCTGGACGCCAGGGCCCAGGACTCCGTCGGGAGGTCGGACACTGAGATGTGCGAGCTGGACCCGGGCCAGTTCATCGACCGGGCGCGCGCGCTCATCAGAGAGCAGGAGCTGGCCGAGAACAAGCCCAAGCGCGAAGGCGGCAACAAAGAAAGGGAGCACGGGCCAAACGCCTTCCAGCCGGAAGGCAGGCACCTGGCCGAGACCTTGAAACAGGAACTGAACACTGCCATGTCCCAGGTAGTGGACACTGTGGTCAAAGTCTTTGCGGCCAAACCCTCCCGCCAGGTTCCTCAGGTCTTCCCGCCTCTCCAGATCCCCCAGGCCAGATTCGCAGTCAACGGGGAAAACCACAATTTCCACACCGCCAACCAGCGCCTGCAGTGCTTTGGCGACGTCATCATTCCGAACCCCTTGGACACCTTCGGCAACGTGCAGATGGCCAGTTCCACAGACCAGACCGAAGCACTGCCCTTGGTGGTCCGCAAAAACTCCTCTGACCAGGCTGCCTCGGGCCCCACCGCCGGCGGCCACCACCAGCCCCTGCACCAGTCGCCTCTCTCTGCCACCGCAGGCTTCTCCACCTCCACCTTCCGCCACCCCTTCCCCCTGCCCTTGATGGCTTACCCATTTCAGAGTCCGTTAGGTGCTCCCTCCGGCTCCTTCTCTGGGAAAGACAGAGCCTCTCCTGAATCCTTAGACTTAACTAGGGATACCACGAGTCTGAGGACCAAGATGTCGTCTCACCACCTGAGCCACCACCCCTGTTCACCAGCACACCCGCCCAGCACCGCGGAAGGGCTCTCCCTGTCGCTCATAAAATCTGAGTGCGGCGACCTTCAAGACATGTCTGAAATCTCACCTTATTCGGGAAGTGCAATATCCTTTTGTTTTCCCCTCAAGGAAGAGACAAAACAAAAAAATAAAAAGCTTTCCCAAAAGGTTAGGTTTACACAGTATCTAGGATAATGTAGATTAGTATCTTCTTAAGAATGGGACTTTTACCAGCATGCCTGTGGGATTCCTGAGTGCAGAAAAAGCTTAAAACTTAAACCAACATTTGCAACTTTCACAAGTTGGTCATTGCCTCAAGGGCCTGGTATTTAATAGGTGGTTTTTCTACTGTTCTTCCCTGCATTATCTTCTTATCTAGCTCTCTCTTTTTTTTTTAAAGAGCAAATTCAGAAATGGAAAAAAACTCATTGTAAATATTGATTGAATTTTCTTAGATTGTTTTTTTAAAGATGGTAAGTTCTATGATGAAGTAAGGAGAAAAGTCAGTTCCTAACATCCCATAAGCAGAATTCTTACTTTAAACCATCTGCAAGGTTTCTAGTCTATTCAAAAAAGGCCCAAAGAAATCTTACCAAGAGCACTTTGTGGGAGGCTGAGGTGGGAGAAAAATGGATGATGAGCTTAATCTTTAAGTGAGACTTTTTTTTTTTTAAGGAAATACACAGGTACTGATTTATTCAGACAACATGGGTCTCTCTCTCATTTCACCCAAGGTCTGTTCTTTGGGTCTGGTGCAGCTGCCTCTATGCATGATTAACCTCTGTTCAGCCATACACAGAAATCTTTTGTCCTAACATACACAAAGCAAATTATTTTGGAAAGCGGGAGAGCACAATTAAATATAAAACTCAGCTGCATTCGGCTTAAAAATGGCTATCTTTTTATGACTCTTAAATTCTGAACCTGACTTTTATGTAGAGATACCAGTTATATTTTTTATTAGATCTATCCAGAACCCCAGCTATTTTTAACTGAGTTTTTTAACTCTGTACATTGGTCCTTTTAGTACGTTTAAAAAAAAATCATGTAGTTCTTGGTCTTTGGGGGTAGTAGAATAGTAGCATTTGGGGGCAGGTGGAGGCATGTCTCTTGTATAATAAATTACCAGATGGATATAAAATTTAGTAATTAAGTTGGCTGTTACTAAATTGAGGATTTTGAGCAATCATCTTGATGACTAGAGATTGACACTTTCGCATCAAAGCTCACTCTAGAGGCTGGCATGAAAGTGCAAAAGTCCCAGCTATAGTGGAAATGTGCCTTCTTAGTTAATGGAGGTCATATTTCCATACTTGCAGCCAATTCTTTGGATAGTAGTGAAGATTTCTGATGGGGTGGACTGGAGCCACAAGCATGAAGTCTAACTTGGGCAGTTCAAGTCTAACTTGGAGTCTCTTTCCATCGTGAGGAGGAAGAAAAGAAGGTTGTTAAAGAAAGAAAGATGTTGGAGATTTAGATAGGTAAATAGAAATTGAGACTTGGCTTGGTTGTTGATTTAACTCAACCTTTCAAAGATCTAAAATTCAATCTACCAATCATGAATTAAAGCTGCCCCCAGCCCCATGCCTTATAAATTATAAACAAGTAATAAATATTGGTCAAAATGATTGGAATATAGATTATTGATGATGAGATTGACTAAGTAAAAAGACACTGTGACCCGAATTTTTTTTACCCTTTGCTGCAAGCAGCAAAAGCATCATCAGAGAGTCAAGTCAGGCTAATGTCTAAAGATAAGAACCGTTGCACCTCAGAGATTCCTTAACTTCATTTAGAAACAAATTGTAGTGATAATGGGTTCTCGCTCTCTCTCTTTTTCTCCCCTCCCCTAAACACACACACACACACACAGTGAAGCAACGTGCATGCCCATTTTCGTGAAAATTTGAAGCCAGGTTTCAAAGTCCTATAAGTCCATACTGAACTCTTCAAGTCAAGATGCCAGTTTATGGGTTTTTTTAATTATATTTTTCATTATAGCCATATAATTATAATTAATGGCTATACTTTTTTAGACTAGGTTTGGTCTTCTAGGAAAAAAAATCTTTTAGATTGCTTTAAGTATTCGCTATCATTGTCTCACTCTCTCCAAATCCCCTTAGGAATTTTGAGGATTTGAATCGAAAGAAGTTTATTTTATTTCTACATGTATCAAAGGCTTTAAAGAAAATACAGTTGGTGCATCTTCAGAAGAATAACTGCTCCTGTCTCCTGTAAACCTGTACCAGATTCTGTTGAACAGTGACAATGAACATCCAGTTCATATGAAATACTAGTTGCTTCCACCTGGAGTTATTTCTTTCATATAGCTAAATAATTTTGGCCTCTTGTAATGAATGATTACATTTTCTACCTTTTGGCCTTCTATTCCCTGGTTCCTTCTCTTTCCCCTGTGATACATTGCTCTCTAACCATTTATCTCATTGATGTGTTATTTCTCAGGCAAAGAAGATAGGCAAACAAGTTTTTCAGTAGTTCACAGAGTTCCAATACCAGTGAGGATCTGAGTGTGGGGAGATTGGATCCGCTTTTCTCCTGTCTCTGTCTATATAGCAGCAAGTTCTTTCCTTAATTCATCTGGTGGTGTGCAGGCAAAATTCTCAAGCTTTCACTTTGAAGAAATCTCTGGGAATCACAGTGAGTGATGAATAACTTCAGTTTTAGGGATAGAAATCTGTATGTGAACCTGTTGTAGAGTTATTCCTTGAAAAGATCAGTAGGAAATGAGATGAAATGGTATCACCATGATTACCATTATTAACGTTTTTATTTTTTAGTTCATGGCTTTCCAAATTGTTATCAATCATTTCATTCTTAAGGAATAAATCCTTTCCTACTCCAAAGGGTATCATCCTTTTTTTGAACAAACAAGCCAAGATAAGAACCACTAAGAACACCAGTTTGTCACATAAATCCATTCTAAGTTCAGCACATTAAACATATATGTTCTGTAGGATAGAACACACTACCTAATTATCCCTTCTATTAGACAGGAAACAGTGAATGTCTGTGAGTCAAACTGAATGTCAGTGCACCTGCTCCCAGGGCTCACTCATGTCTTGTGTATAAAAAATGTGCCCAGTATCTTTGCAAATGATTCTATTTAATCAAATATTAAGTTTTATTCAAATTCCAAAAGAAACAACCAGCCAATTGCTTTTCTTCATGATGTTCCTTGTCATTCATCCTCTTTGCATCTCAAGAAAAATAGCCTTGGTTCGGCCTCAAACATTTGCATGTGCCCAGGTAAAGCACAACAGTAATGTTACAAGCCCTTAAGATGTGTGCAGGTGAAGAAATTGAGCCTGTTCTCTGTGACAGTCAGCTTTTCCTTCTCAACTTTTACAGAGAATGTTTAAAAGACTTGAAGTTTAGAAAGGAAAATTGCTTAGTAATTTGAAATTAAAATCCAACCGGAAAACACGGATTAAAAATGGATTTCTAAAATGTAAAACAACCCACAGAAGTCAATCTTTTAGAAGTCTTGTGAGGCTATTATAACATTATTAGCCATAGTGAAACTTGTAGATTAAAGGCTGAAAGATTCTGGGTTTCTAAGTCCTTCCCACCCCAGAAAAAATTATATAGTAAGTAATTAAAAAAAAAAAAAAGATTTCCATTCTCTGTGTGTTCCTCTGATTATGTGGAATGCCTTAGTGAAATAACAGCTTATTCTGTCACTATCATTATGTGAATGAGTTTAGATCTTTTCTCCCCATTGTAGGTTTCTTGGGGGGGGGGGAATCTCCTAGAAATTCAGCAAATCAGAGAATAAGAAGAAACTAAAACTCTTTAGTTTTCACGCATCTTAGAAAATGTAAGTAAGTAGCCTCAATCTATTTGAGACTAGTTACTGTTTTCTAAGTGAGTAAAATCCCCAGCCACAATCCGGAGTTCAGTTGGAAGAAAGAATTTTCTTCGGCAGGCTTCACCACCTATCATTCTGGTATTTGCCTTTTTGCTGCCTCGGCTGGGCTCCTCCCTCCCACACTGCTGTTTAGGTAAGGTTATATGGTGCTTGGTAAACAGACAACACTTAGGTTCTCAGGTTGTTTGAACACCGCTTTAAGGTTCAGCTGCAGTACCCTGATTCTCTGATCTTTTATATTCCTGAGCAGATGTCTTTCATTAATTTATGGATTTATCATCTTTTCTTTTTTTCTTTCTTCTTCTTCTTCTTTTTTTTTTTCTTTTTTTTTACACCTGGCAGCTGTCTCAAGTTTCCGCAGTTATTGTGTATTTTGCATTATACATAGAATTGAATGTCATCTGTCTTCACAAAGCTATGGCTAAGAGAATTGAGGCAAGCCACATGGACTGCCGGGACAGACCTTGTTTGCATTCCATCCCCCATCGCCCTACCCCCCTTACCTCCTTAATATTTATTTGTGCTCATTTTCTTTCCTGGCCTTGAATGGAGCTTAGCTCGTGTTCAGTACAGCTGTATGTTTACTGAATCTATTCCATCATGAGTCATTGTGCGTGTGTAAGTATCCTGGAAACAGCTAGTGCTTTCTTGGAAGAACAGTTGCTTTTCAGCACAAGCACTTAAAAGGCAAATTAACCAATTGGTCAGTTCAGATTTATTTTGAGGAGAAAAAAAGGATTATCTAACTGTTGGCTTTTAAATATTTCATTAGCTATTTTTAATAGTTTATTAGAAACATATATTTTATGGGAATTTTATCTTAATTACACAAGGAGCAGGAGATATAGATTAATTCTGTGTTCCATTTCCACTGATCAAGTATTACCAACAGGAAACCTTTTAAAGCAAAAACGGACTTGAGAAATCTCAATTAGAATAATTCTCATTAAATAAAAAGCCTCTAAATCCTGATTAAAATAAAATGTGGATATTTTACATTTTTTAATATAAGAAGAACTAACATGTCTTAACGTAATTTAGAGGTATTGGAAGCTTCAGGAAGTTTCGGTAGCTCTATGCTTATCTGAGAAATACGGCAAAACAATTTGTATTTTGTGTGAGACCAGATATTAAAAGATTTAGGACTTATAATTAAATGGACGAAGTTGTTTTCATGTAGCCATCTGAAAGGAAAGATTATAACTCAGATCTGAGCATGTTTGCTGAAGTTCGGACTTGCCTAAAACTCTTATCACAAGGCAATAGGAGACAGCTTGCAACTATTATTCCACTTATCCATTTGGACAGATGGTCCTGAAGTGTGCCGGCTCCTTTCGTCCCCTCTATCAGTCTAATGGAGGTTACTGGAGGGCCTTTCAGCTCTTTCCTTGGCACAAGAAGTATGTCAGTCATAAATTATCGTCTTTGTAATCATTAAGGATCTCAAACAAAAACACAAGTTCAGTTAAGCTGCTTTGGCTTACAGATATCAAATCAACATTTCTTTCTTCAGTGTTTATTTTCAGTAGAAAAGGAAAAACGCACAATTCTTTCACTTTTCTATTTGCAAACCGAGGTGATCTTTTTAAAATTGCATTGGATATTCAAGAGGATGTTAATTGAACAAATTCTCAGCAAAATATTTGGTTGCACACCCTGCTATAAGGCGTCAAGAGCTTATCAATATTAATTTGATTATGCTTCTCTAGTAACTTTCTGGTTTCCCTCCATTCTTAAAATGAGTCATGCTGTGCTTGACAAAGGTCATTTGGAAACCTTTACTTTATAAAAAATATCTCTGCTTATTTTACCTTTCCTCGTAAGGTGTGCTATTTTTGTTGGGCCGTTTAAGCGTGTGTGTGTGTGTGTGTCTGGGTGTGTGTTTGTGTACTTGTGCACATTTTCCTTTCTTTTTTTCCTCTTATTTTTCCCAGACTCTTTTAAGAGAAAATCCTTAGAGAAGCTTCTAGGAAGGACCCTTAATTGACCTTGTGGGGGACCACATTGATTTTCTCCACGTGCATCTTCATTTCTGATAAATTATAAAGCCATTAATTTGCTGAGGAAATGGCAGGGCCAGGCTGCGGCACAGATGTGACCAGAGCCATCCCAGCTCTGAGTCTGCTGAGGAGTGCCAAGAATCTGGGGGAGAATCAGGAAGCCTGGATTGTTATGGTTAGCCTCAAATTCTCTTGGGAACTGTTTTAGTTGCTGCTGTTTACAGATCTAAAAGGTAATGATGTTTCCAGATAAATAGGCCTTCTTATTTTGGGTAAGTGGCCATTTATTGATCCGCTAACCCGCATTTATTGATTTGTTAGCCCCAACTACTGTGTCACTCTCAAAGGAGTTAACTATAAATCCAGGACAAGCAAATTGTATTTGGTTTGGGACCGTTGCTTTAACAAAAGCAACATCCCTCCCGCCCCCACCCCTATTCTCTCTGTGTCCAAACTCCTGCTTCCCAAGTTTTAGCTATTATTTAAAAGGAAACCATTGAAAGGATATAACACGGTAAGGAGAAAGTGAGTCAAGATGCTCCATTAGATTAGCACTAAAAGGTAAAATGTGAAACTTGCATAAGAGTGTTCAAAATAATGCATTTTATATTTTCATGTACATTAGTATAATAATTTGATGTTAACTGCAGAGCTGTAGAGAGAAGAACAAACAGAACCATAATTGCAAAGAAGAAAAATACAACTCTTATGACAAGAGTTGTGTGTGCAGTAGTACATGTAGGGTGCATTTGTCTCCTTAGCAACAAGTGAACGTATAGATAGCCTACTGACCTAACACAAGGAGACTGTTTTGCCATCCTTACCACAAAGTAGCCAACTCAATTGTATATCCTGTGTACCTTCACCATACATTTGGCAAATTGCTGATAGGCAATGGTCACTTGGAGCACATGGCAGGAAGTTAGTGATGGATTCTGTAGCCAGCGCCCTATACCTTCTATCCTTCCCGTAAACTGCTTCGTGGGCCTCCAGACTCTCTGGAGTTGGGATCGAATGGGGGAGGTGGTGGTTCTGTGCTTACAGAATTTTTTTCCTTAACCAATTGCATCCTACATGCAGGAAGGATTGTCACCCAATCACTTGAAAAAAGCAAAGCTCATGTTTTTTTATACCCGTTATCCCAGCTCCAATATGTTGAAGACCTACTTCTCCGATGTGAAGGTAGGGCCATTTTTTATTATTATTTTCTTCATTTTCTATGCACATGGTAGTGATTTGAACTCCCAGAAGTTAATGGAGATGAATGTGGGATCAGTTGATTCATACACCTGTGTTGTAATTGATTTAATGCAC
This sequence comes from Arctocebus calabarensis, assembly GCA_963573935.1. Taxonomy (NCBI): domain Eukaryota; kingdom Metazoa; phylum Chordata; class Mammalia; order Primates; family Lorisidae; genus Arctocebus; species Arctocebus calabarensis. The sequence goes on from CAUYON010051976.1 coordinate 76,394, forward strand.
TTGTCTTTTTGCCGAAAGGTGTGTTAAGCAGAGATGCCACTTGTGTATTAAGACTGAAAGACTATTATTAATAAGTCACATGGGTTTCTAATGCAGTTGGGAAAACTTGGCCTCCGTCTTTATACATTTGGGTAGCTTCTTGGAAGAAGTTTTGGCTGGTAATGGATAGATGTGCTTTAGAGAATGTTTTTTTTTTCCCCTCCTTTCAGCAACAGTAAACTGTTTCTGTTTTTGTTTCTGCTGGTTTCCCCATATTTGTGCTTATGAAAGCAAACTCTAGTACCTCTTTTTCCCCCTGCCGAAAAGGAGTGCACATTGAAATTCTCTATGCAGTAGCTGCTTAAAAACAAAAGTGATGATTGTCTCTTATTTACAACTTAATTTGTTGTTGATGTGGAGTACACTGAGCATAAGGAGAATGAATAAAGTGACAGATTCAGGACACATTATTCAAATGAGGATATGAAAGCTGTCGGCCTACAGCTGCAGCCTCCGTCATTCTACAGAATATGGGGACCTCCTGGTTCTCTGTGTGTGTGCATGTGTGTGTGTGTCTGTGTCTGTGTGTGGGTTTTAAGTAATTGTTTGCATCAACTTGATGTTGTGTTAATCATCTGTAACTTTTTAAAACATAGATTGGGTTTTGATGATGATAATGACACACATGGTATCATTATCCAAAGAACTTGATAAACACTACATTAGCTGAGATTACTTTATTAGGGTTGGGTGTTTTACCCCCACCCCCATATGTACAAGTTCTTATTTCTGCCATCGAGAACTCACAAGCTGCCAAAGCGTGCTTGCTCTTCCACCGCTCCCGGCACGCAGCTTGTCCTGTGCTCCGTGTCCAAGTGGCTTCAGTGGCCCCATTTTGCAGGCCAACTCATTTCAGTTTCTTTCCCTGATGTTTCATTTGGCCTTATAAGAAAAGTTCTGTTTTCCCTCCTGTTTGCTTTTGAATTGTGGATCAACTTCAGCCTTTTCTCTTCCTCCATCCCTGGCTGTGCTCCTTAAGTGGAAGGCATGTTTTCTCCTCATTCAGTGCCAACAAACTGGGCAAGATGAGGAGGCAGAGAAAGTCAGTAACTTGAATGGCTAGTTAAG